>RCUC01143248.1:0-93634 GCA_003697995.1 Taxidea taxus jeffersonii | reverse complement strand
CTCCACAGTACACAGCTGTGTGACCCCCTGGATGACTTCTCCACCTCCCTGCCCCTGCTTTTCTCATCTGTAGAATGGATTGATAACATCTGCTTAGCAGGGCTGTGATAAGGATTTAATGAGAGGACATTAAGTCAAAAGCCCTAGCAATTAAAGTAAATAAAATGACTTAGATATATGATTTTTTAAAAGGCCCTAGCGCACAGTTAGTACTTTTAGCAATAATTAAAGTTCTCTAAGTCAGAATCAGAGTCTTTCTCTCCCTCTGGGAAAACAGGAAATTAAGCAGGTTGCCCAAGGTGCAACATATGCCCCTCCTCCCTGAGAAAATAAGAACTTGAGGCTCTGTGCTGAATGGCATGCCTTCCTTGGCTCCTAAGAGCTGAGGGAGAAACCCCAGACAGGATAGAGCCGGGAAACACCCAGAGGGCTGCCTTCTCGTGGTCACTGAGAAAGGGCAAACCAGAGCCTCTCCTGACCTCCCCTCCCAGGGCTTCCAGCCTAGCAGTGAAAGCAGAGGACCGTGATCACAATGCTGTCCTGCCGGAGCCCCAACGGGGCAGGGTGGGAGGCAGGGCTCCAGGCTGGGGTCAAGGGAGGATGGATTTAATCGAGAGCATGTCTCAGAAATGCCATGGAGGCCCATCAGGAGGAATCAGAAGCACAGAAAAGGCGCACGTTCTCATCATTAGAGCCTGTGTTAGGAACACACAGCTGCCACCGCCCACGCACTTGGCCACCTGGGTCATCTGTCACCTGTGTCACCACATGATCCCCACTCTGTCCTGCCATGGGAGAGCACACCCTCTCCCTTAAGATCTAAAAGTAGAGCCAGGAAACATCCCTGTACTGATGGGGCTTTTCAGAGCTCATCTCCACACCACCCACAAAATGACAGCCCCATGAGGCAAGCCACATACGGGCTAGAGGTGGAACGACAGTGGCTGTGGCAAGGGCTGTGGCTCTCCTCCCTGCAAGGTTGTGCAGGGACGCGTGTGAATTCTGCACCCA
This sequence comes from Taxidea taxus jeffersonii, assembly GCA_003697995.1. NCBI lineage: Eukaryota > Metazoa > Chordata > Mammalia > Carnivora > Mustelidae > Taxidea > Taxidea taxus. The sequence continues at coordinate 92,623 of RCUC01143248.1, read as the reverse complement.
GAGGTCCCGAGTTTGAATCCTAGGCCCTGCCACTTCCCAGCTGTGTAACTCTGGGTAATTACTTGCCCTTCCTGTGGCTTCGGGTTTCCTCCTCTATAAAAGAGGGATGTGAATGATGCCTACTCCACAGTGTTGTCAGGAGGTTTAAAGAGAATTGGTATAAGTGATGTGCTCAGAGCTATGTTGGGCACAGAGTACTTCTTGGTAAGGGGTGACAGTGATGGTGCTGTGTGAGGTGGTGGGGGGAGGTGGTGGGGGAAAGGACCCGTAGTGCTGGTTGCCCATGAAGTCAGCACCACGGACAGCTGATGAGCCCTCCCCCCACCCCCCCTCCACCCCCCGGGCCCCGCTGGAAGCCCAGCCTTCCTGAGCCCCCAAGCAGGGGTGTGCTGGCAAGTGTTCACCCACATGCTTTCTGGGTGGGAAACAATTTTGGGGGTTCAGACCCAGGGCATTTCTGAGCACACGTTCCTGTTCCTTCTCTGTAGAGTGGAACTACAGGAGAATGGAACAAGGCAGCCCGTAGAGTGCCTGACAGCAGATCAGGGCCAGTGTGGGTTGAGTCTGAAATCCACCAGGCTCTGTGCTCCCTGACCCTTCCACCCTCCCAGCCCCCAGCATAGTCCCCTTCTTTGCTCCCTGCATGGGGAACACACTCAGCCCACAGGCGGCCGAGTGTGGACCGAGGTTTGGAGACCCTGCCCCTCATCGCCACACCATCCCGCCTCATTTCAGGACCTACTCCATCAATGGCGATTAGAAATTTGCTCCAGACCAAGGCTTGGTGCGATGCAAGCTTCCACCATGAGAAATCGGTCAAGGGGTAGGAAAATCAATTAAACCATCTTCACAATTCTCCAAGTGCTAAAAATAAAGCAGTGGCCCATCAGCTGAGACCCTCTGTGCAATCTGTTACCTTTAAAAGGCATCGAGCTCCGGAAAAATCACTCAGTGCTGCCTGCCTCCAATGTTGGTATTACAGGACATGAGAGGTTGTTTAAACAGATATGGACACAGCGCCGGGGAGGAAAGGGCTTCAACAATCAGAGGTGACACGGCAATTCTGAGAGCCAGCCTCAAAGACCTAAGGAGCTTCTGTTTAGGGGGAAACACTGGCCACCTGGTGGGCCTGATTACTGCCAGGCCTTTCACAAGCATGACTTCTTTATTCCCTACAAACATCCTTTGGACAAGGAGTTTGGCTCATTTTACACTGGTGGAAATCGGTGGCCAAGGAGGTTGCACAATGAATCTGAGCACAGGTCTGCCAGACCTCAGAGCCCAGACCACTGCTCATTCGTGCCTGGGGTCTCTGAGTCCCCCGGAGCCCAGATTTACAAGGAGGTGTAACACCGCATGGACACTGGAATTCCTCCATCCAAAGTCACTGTGTACAACCATTCCTAAGCACCGACTATGTGCCAGACCCTACCTTATGTATGGGGATACAGAGACAGCTCAGATGGGGTTTGCCTCATCTCAAGGGTTTCTCCAGAAAACAGGTTGAGGAGGAAGAGTCCAGTGTGACCATGTAGTATGGGCTCAGAGGGGCTGTTACAGCCCAGGAGGCATGTGGCATGGACAGAGCAGAGGTACCTCGTGAAGGGGGCTGTGAGTGATGCTTATGGGCAAAGGGGAGCCAGCCAGTCTACAAGAAGGAAAAATAACAATCCAGAAGAGGAATAGCAGAAGGCAGAGCACCTCTCCCCTTAATCCCTCCCAATAACATGAAGGGAACCCCAACAGCCTAAAGGTATGGTCAGGCCTGATGCACAGGAGCCTGGGGAGGCGAGTAGGGGCCATTGCTGAGGGATTCGGACTTTGTCTAGGAGTTGATGGGGAGCCACTGAGACCTTTAAGCCAGGGCCCGACATGCTCAGAGCAGAGGATCTGATGAGCCGCTCTCCCAGCTCTCTGCGGGGCCAGGGGGGTTGGGCGGTGTAGGATCCAGGCAACGGGCCAGGCAGGAACCATGTGGCTGCAGCGGGGCCTTGGCAGGGATGGAGAAGAAAGCCTGATTCCAGAGCCATCCAAGGGGAGGAAGAAAAGGGCTTGGCACCTCCTTCCATCTTGGGGGCGAGGGAGAGGAAGGAGGTGCCTGGCACACACACAGAGGCTCCGTGAGCACCAGGCTCCCTGCCTCTCCATGCACAGCAGAAAAATCTCAAATTAGCAGCAGAAAGGTCCTCTGAGTCCGCTTCTTCGCTATCTATTCGCACTGGTCCAAACAACGCCCACCTTCTCTCCTTTATTAAGAAGGCTTTCTTTCTCTCAAAACCTTTGCTAGAGATCAATTCTGCTGGGGTGGAAAGTATTACAAGAAGGTAGTTCCGCAGCAGGACACTTTTGGGGGATCAGAGCCTGAACCACAGTGCCTATTGGGGCAAGTCAAGGCACCGGAGGGCAAGAGTTAAAGGACGTGAAGCCCCCGACCCAGAACCCCTGGCCACGTGCTTGCCCAAATGGGGTCTCCCAATTTGGAGCCATTCCTCCCACGTTGGAAATGAAACACCTTCTCTAGTTACTCAACAGTACAAGACCCAGCGTCGTGGTGGCAGCCCACGGTCCCAATGCCTTTTCTGCCAGGACGCCAGCCTCGGCAGTGCAGGTACCAGGCTCTGCGCAGAGCCCCTGGGGCTCATCATACTGGTGGCCAAGCAGCAACAGGCCCCGGGGAGTGCCACGTGCACCATGGCTCCCTGACAAACTGGTCTCAGCAGGGGAGGTTTCCACAACCACCGCAGGGCCAGGAAGACTCCCCACCGCCCCTCCACATAGCCCACACCTGCAGCCCCACAAATAAACGGGGCTGGAGAAATTGCACAGCACTGTGCTTGGTGGTCTCCCAGCACCTGCCAGCTGCTTGCATGCTAGGTAACGTACTTGTTTATTACATGAATGGTTTACGGTCTGTTGGCTCCAGGAAGGCAGGGTGCCTTGTCTATCTAAATCAAAGTCAGAGAGCCTGGCATACAGTAGGCACTCAATAAATACAGCAGTGAATGGCATGCTCCCCAGCATGGACAGGGCACAATCCATGTGTTTAAATGGGGCAAGGAGGCACTGCTGCTCATAAGAACTCAGGAGGACTATGCCTGTAGTCCTGTGGTGGATCAACCCTCTTTTCTTGTTCATGATTAACCTGTTCCAATGTCCTGTGGCCACCTCAGTCTGAAAGATGGTTATGATATGGCCCACTGCCCCACTACTCCACTGCCTTCTGCCCATGGCCAAGCCCCTGCCTGCTTGTTGCTGCTTCCCCTCAGATCTCCTCGCTGGGCTCCTGGACTCCAGGCTTGCCTGCTGGAATCCAGTCCACCCAGGACACACAGGCACAGCCCTCCCACCGTCCTCACCTGCCACGCCCTGCCACACCCACCCTTGCCCACCACAGCTTGTGTGGGTGCTGCCCCACTCACAGCAAGGGTGATGTTCCCGACACAGTCCAGAGGCTGTCACAGGCAGGGCCAATTTTCTTTCATTGTCTCTGTGTCCCTGGGACTCAGCATGGGCCCAGGTCAGAAAAGGCACGAGGAATTAATGGCTGAATAAAAGGGAACACTAACCCTTACGCAGCTGTGGGTTTTACAGTTTGTAAAGGGCGTGGGCATTCAGTGTTACCGAGTTCTTACAGCAGCCCAGCAGCATTAGTCCGGCCTGGGGCATGTCCCCAGCCTGGTCCTGTGACAAGGGAGCCGGAGCTCCAGGAGAGTGGCTGCAGCAGGTGGCCCGAGGGCAGGGAAAACAGCCTGGGCCCAGGCTATGGAGGCCCGAGGGTGAGTCCAGCTCTGCCCCCATCAGCCCAGCCCCCAGTCTCCCTGAACTTCTATTTCTGCACTGCATAATGGGGTGATAACCTGCCACCACATTCAGCTTTCACACCAACACCAAGGTCAAGTGAGACAGCGAAGGGAACACGGTCGAGTGCTAGGAGGAAGTGCTGAGGACAACCCACAACAGTCCCGCAAGTCCTGTGCCCACGCTGTTTGCAGACGTAGAAGTGCCATTTTGTTCTGCTAGGAAAGTGGTCAACACCTCAAATTTGGCAGGGATGCCTGGCTGTGTGATCCACCACAGGGACCCCGAACTGCTGGGACAGTGCCTGCTTTTCCCAAGGGGATCCCTATAGTGATCCCCTCCAGCACCCTTGACTCAGGCCTGACCAGTCAGAGCACTGCATCCCACCCCCTCAACAGTCACAGGTTCAGAGGTGCCCTTGAGGGCCTGTCAGAGCCCGTGGGACACCATCTGGGGGCTTGGTGGGACAGGTCACAGGGAACTGGTCTCTTTCCTCATGGATTTATTCTGGGAGGGCAGGGCATGTGCTACTTGCCCCAGTTTGCCACCATGGGGCACCTGAGACAAGCCAGAGCAGAGAGCAGATGCCAGAAAAGCAGAGAATCATCTAATGGCATTGTTTCAGCCCCTGGCTCCAGCTGTGCCTGAAGCCTTCTCATGATCCACAAGTCAATAAATGCCTGCATTTGATTGAGTCAGCAGGGATGAGGTGTTCTAAGCCTTGCAACCAAAGGAGTCCTGACCCACTGAAGCTCTCAGCACTGGGAACAAGGGCAGGGCCCACTGGGCTTTCAGCCTCAACAGAGTGTCAGGCCGATGCCCAGCCAGCTCTCTCCACCAAGCCAAATCTGAGCTTCCATTCCTTCCAAGCAGCTCCAGCCTCAGCTCCCCCTGGAACTTTGGGACCGCCGCAATCCACTTCCACCCTCCTGGCTCAGAGCCCTCCACCCTTTCGCGGCAGGAAGGAGACAGATGCTTCCTTTCCTGACACAGAGCATCAGCTCTGTGCTGGGCGCATCTGGGAGGGGCTCACCTAACACGCCCACTGCAGTCCTAGCAGGGAGGGGTCCCTGAGGCTCACAGGGATCCGGTTACTCCCCAGGGTCAGGGAGCTTAGGGGGCAGAGCGAGACTCTTGCAGAGGCTCACAGTGACTGTAAAGCCCCACACCCACCTGCGGGGCTCAGGGAAGAACATGCGCTTGTTCTCTGCTCCTGTGAGCCCCCTTTCTCCCTGTTCCCGAGGTCTTTCTGCCCAGTGGCCTCCGGCCAGCCCCTGGCTCTCAGCCCTCAGAAGCGGTTTGCTATCCTCTCTCTCCTTCAAACCCTCCAGACTGCTCCCTCCTGCTCCCACATGCCCTCCCGGCCAGCCCTGGCTTCTGCTCTGAGGGACACAACCCACTCGTGATCTTAGGTAAGGCAGCAGCAGTAGCAGGCCGGACCCCCCATGCTGGGAGCTTCTGGCGGCAGGAGCTGCCCAGCACCCAGCACAGAGGGGGCACTTGGGAGACTGCCAGCTTGCACGGCAGTTCTGGTCGGGGTGGGGGGGTTTGCCTCCTACCCTGTTCCATTGCACACCTGGGAGGCAGACTCCACAAAAGGCAGCTGGACATAAAGGTTGGAGATGGGGAGTCGGGGGCTTGGGGGTGGGGCGCTTGCTAGGTGTGAGCTCTGAGCGGCTTAACTTGGGCTCCCTGGGACTCGGTTTCCTCACTGGTCCAGGAAGTCACGCTAGCACCTACCTCCTGGGTTGTTGTGAGGGTGACATGAGTTGACACGAACACATGCTGAGGTCAGGCGCAGAGCCCCACTGTGTAGGACTATTATTACTGGCCTGCAAACAGGGACACGTTAGCAACCTGCCTGCTTTGTCCACGGGGGCCCCTCCCAGGCCCATGCTTGTGTACCAAGTTCTTTCTTCACCAGTCAGCGGGGTCTAGAGTCCATCCTACTGCCCTTAGCTTGCCTAGACGTAGGGCACCTCCAGGCACCTCCAGGCAGGGCCCCCCTCTGACCCCCTCCAGCTGGGCTCCTGACACCTCAACTATCCCCCTAAGCCCTGGGTGGGACCCCAAGGCTGTTCACCACACACTCAGGCCCCTGCCTCGGGCTGCAGGGAGAGGGGTCCAGAGCAGCCTCCGGCTGACTCTCCAATGAGTCAGCCATCCCTCCTCCGGGAGGGCGGACCCCAGGACTCTCTCTCCTCTGGGGTCCCCGAGGCGGTCCCAGAATGACAGGGAACACAGCCACCCAGACAAGGCAAGGGGTCGAATATAACGCTTGGCAGCCACAAGTTTTCATAAACCAGTTCATCAGGATTCCAGATCGGGCCTCGCTTGCTGAAGAAGCTAAGCGAAAGCAGAACCAAGCCAGCCACCCCCTCCTGGAAGGCCCCCCGGGAGATGGCATGGGCCCAAAGCAGGAAAGGATACTGAAGCTCCTATCAGTGACAGCCAGGTGCCAGAGATTGATGCGTAGGTCATCTGCCGACATGTATGTCTCGCAGTCACTGTTGACGGAGATGGAGTTGATGTGGTAGGTGTGGCCGTTGGCGAAGACCCTCCGTGGGCTCACCTCCACCATCAGATCCATGGGCTTCAGCACGGGCACCTGTGGAGGGGAGGGGGCAGGCTGCAGGATGACGGTGATGGAGCGGGGATGCAGGGGGACGAGGGCCCAAGGCAGAGAAGGCATGCCAGGGCTACACGATAACAACCGGAGGCCAGGAGTGTGCCCATGGGCGTCCATCCTGCACAGGCTGGGAACAGGCAGCATCATGTGGCCAACATCCTTCACCAGCCAGCCCTACAGGAAAGCTTAGCCTCCCAGGATTGGTTCTGAGCCGGCTGCAGGACATTGAATAAAAGGCCAAACCCCTCAGCACCCCAGTTTCCTTGCCCCTGAAATGGAATAGGAAGATACCATGGCAGCCCACGCCCATGATCCACCATTTTTGTTCCCTTCTCACAAGGAAGTGGCTGCCAAGACAAGAACTACATTTCCCAGCTGCCCTTGCAGTCGGCTGTGGCCATGTGACTGGTTCTGACCAGTAGGATGTGAGCATAGTGACACTGGGCGCGAGTGGGCCTTCTCTACCAGCTTTCCCCTTCCACTGCTGGAAGGTGAGGACCTGAGATTTAGGAGTGAAGGATGAAAGGAGCCTGCGTCCTTGCAGGAGCGTCATGTGTCCACAGACACTGGGCCTTCCCATAAGTGAGCAAGACATTTCTGTGTGCTGCTCCCTGCGATGCTGGGGTTATCTGTTAGGGCCACTGGTGTTAGCCTCATGCACACGAATTCCCGCCAGAGAGGGTGGTGTGAGGAGTCCCTGGGACAGCATCATGTCCTGTGCCTTGGCTTCCCTCTGTGCCCTCTGCCTGAAACGATCACCCTCTTTGAACACCCAGTTATGCTGACTTATCCTGCTACCTGCCAGGCTCTTGGGCCTGGGGCAGCAGTTACCGGGAGAGTTACAGGAAGCCAAGCCAAACTGGGCGAGGACACACAGGGGCAGATGGGCTGCCAACCCTTGGGTGAGAGAGAGAAAATAAACCGATACAGAAGGAAGCATGTGTGTGCGTGCATGTGTATGTGAGCGAGAGTTCCCATAGCACAGATGCTATGCGGAAAAATAAAACAGGTGCAGGGTTGGGTGACAGGATGGCTGGAAAGGTGCCAGGTAGGAAGGGAAACAAGGAGGGATACATAGGAGCAGGGCTGACAAGGCTGTGTGGCTCAGACTTGGGCTGATGTGGACCTGACAATCTCCTCCTAGAGGACCTCTTCTGATTGCCCATCACTCTTAGGCTGGGCCAGGGGCTCTCTGGAGGGGCCTCAGTCTGTCACAGGCCTGGCCCCATGATGAGGCTGCTGTCCTGTTCCTGCAATGGCCTGGGAACGGTCAGGGGTGCACCGTGTCTTCTCATGTTCATCTCTATATGACTGGTGCTCAGCCCAGGGCCCCGCACTGAAAGGTCCCGGGGGAATGAGTGGGTGGGTCAGTGAATAAATGAATGGGGTGAGTCCCTTGAGCTCCCCAGACAGCTTGGTGCTGCAGTCAGGGTGTGTGAGCCCTAAATGTTCCTTCTTTGGCACAGCACCAGGGGACCCAGCACAAGCCTGTGCCAGCATGTGTGCCTGCTTGTGCACATGAGTGTGCACGTGTATGCATGAGCATGGATGTGTGCAAGTATGCATTTGTGCAGGTGTATGTGCGGGCATGCGCATGGATATGGGTGTGTGCATGCGTGAATGTGGGTGTGTGTGAGTGTGCACATGTGTGAACATGAGTGTGGATGTGTGCAAAATCAGTGTGCATGCCTGCCTGGCTCTGGGCCATACTTGTGTCGCTGACTCTGGGCCTGAGCTTCTAGGAACTCTACCTGAGATGAGAGCAAGTGGTGTGACTGGGCCTTTGCCTTGCCCATGTCCCCCCATGTTGGATATTCTAGGTCAGCTCTTAATTTTCCTTCTCTTTTCTCAAGTTACAGCCACCCGCAGGTCCCCTGGACTCTCTCAAGTCACACCTGTCTGGAGAAGGTCAGAGCATCACTGGCCCAGCAATGTCCTGGATCTCTGTCTGCCTCGCCTCCTTCTGGCAACATCACTTCCCCTTCTGGCAGCCTTGGCCTACACCCAGGGCTCTGTTTACTGTCGTCCCCAAACCGTATTTCAGAGCCATTAAAAGAACAAAGGAGAAGAGTGAAAATAAATATGCCCTGAAGTTTTGGGTGTCTCATGATTAAAAAGTTTCCTCTCCCCAACCCTTCTAGAAGCCACAGTCTGGTCAAGGTGAGAGGCAGGAGAGCAGACATCTAAACACTACGGGTAGAACATTGTGGGATACACAAGGCTAGACTGCACAGAAGCAGGGTGAGGGTTTTTACATGGCTTGTGTAGAAACAGCTTCACAGAGGAGAAAGCTAATAGGGTTTTAAAGGATGAATAGGAGTTCACCAAATCAACAAGGTTGACTGACTCTGTGTCTGTCTCCTTGCGGGGCTGGGCACTCAGCCTGACCCAGCCCACCTCTGAAACCCAGGGAGCTAGCATGGGGCCCAGGGCAGAGCAGCTGGTCAGTAAACAATAGTGACAGCCTCCAGCGGGAACAGCTTGGATTCAGTAAAAACTGCACATGGCTGGGTGGCTTGGGAAACACAGGAAGAGACAAGGAAGAGGTGAGAGGAGGAAAGACCCAGATGCCATTGTTCTTTCTCCCTTTCTCCTCCGCCAGCCTCAGTGGGTGGTTAAGGGTCATCTTGGGATGTGAGATACAGAGCAAAGTCTCAGATGCTGGGAGGGAAATAAACGGATTCCCGTGGGCCACTGGCTCTGCCGCAAACGCCAAGCCCATCAAGTGGTGATAATTGCATCCTTCCCACCAGATGAAAGCCTCATAAACTTTCTGGGGGCTGCGGGGGGCGGGGATGGACGGGAGGGAGCACGTCACTCCCATTACTCAATGTGGAAGCTAATTGGCCTCCTGGCTTTCTCAGAATTTATTTGCCCAATTTGCCAGTCATTTAGAGGCTGATATGCTTAAACATTTATTTCTTCATCTCGAGACCAATATTGATTACTGTTTCATATTTACAATGATTCCCTGCACACATAATAAGCACATACACTGAGCTGCTTCAGGGAAAGTGAGTCCTCATCCCCATTTTGCTGGTGAGGAAACGGAGGCATGGGGCAGGGCCCTGCCTTCAGCCACCTGACCAACCACAAGTGGACCTGGGAGCCATTGGGGAGCCCAGGGGAAGCACTAACAGCCCCGCAACAGGCCTCGCCACTGTCCTCCTACCCCCAGCCCCCCGGGAGAGTGGTGCACACTCAGTGGTGAGTTGGTCCCCCTCTCCCAGGAGGACAGGCAGCTTGTCGGTGTGACCCAGGCTTTTCTGATCAGCCAAAACATAGAAATTGGAGCTGAAGAGTGGTACCTGTGAGGCTCACTCATGGGACTCAGGCCGCCTCCTGAGAGCCAGGCTGGTCCCAGGAGCAGGGGACACTGAGACTCAGACCCAACCCTGCCCCCAGGTTCTTTGTTTCGCTGAGGGCTCCCCATGCCCTGAGCAGGGCTGGGCACAAAGCTGGTGCTCAGTAGGTGTGCAATGCGTGAATAAGTCCAAATGAGCCATACGCCAGCATCCCCTTCAGCAGACATGAGCAGAGCCCCGCCATGTTCTAGGCTCCCAAGGCCACATCAGCAGCCAGTGGCCCGGGCAGGACTGGAACCCAGATCCTGGGACTCCAGAACGCTCTCCACTGTGTCTCACAGCGTCTGGAAGAAAGAGGAGTTCTTTTGCCTTTTAATCATGTGGGAACGAGAGTTTGCTTTGGCATGGCCCCGCAGCTGAAACTTCCCAGCCTCTTTTCAAATAGCCCTCTTTCCCACTGAGCAGGCAGGCGGCGAGAATCACCTATTCCAGGCCTCTCTCGGCTCTTCAGCAAAGGGCTTGGAATCCATGAAGTTCAGCCTATGGGTTCTTCAGGACATGCATCACCCCACCTCATCCCCACATCACTTCTGAGAGAAAAAGAATGGCCTCTGCTTAGCTCATGAGGAGCCCAAGGCTAGAGCCAGCCTCCCCACAGGGAAGCAGCCCAGCCAGGGCCCGAACCCAACTCTGGCTCAAATCTCAAAGGCCTTTCAAGTCCTGAAGTCTCACTGTTTCACAAAAGAAGCCCACACTGCTTCCCACTTGCCAGAACCTCCCGCATTCCACATCTTACCTGCAGTGACGTTACCGTGGACAAGTCCTTAAGCTTCCCTTCTTCATCTTTCAGGTTATATCCCTCGGGCCTTTTATCTCGTTCCGTGATCTTCCATAGTTTGATAGTTTTATCTTTCAAAACAGAGCAAACGAAATGAGACGCATGATTAACACCAGCACAGAGCACAGTTCACGAGATGGGATGGCTGGGAATTCCAGTCATGGAAGCCCATACAGAAACAGGGGCCAGAAACTCAAAGTACTTTGGAATGCTGAGTACCCCCCGCATTGAGAGCAGCTGTTCTGGAAAGTCCCACAGCCCTGCAATGGACTTTATGGAAATGAAGAACAAAATTCTGTTAAACCACACACACACACACACACACACACACATACACAAAGGAAAAAAATAAATAAAAACATAGAGCAAAGCAGACCATGCTGCAGGTGGACCTTGTCTAATCAGTTGAAGGCCTTCAAAGGCCTGACACCTGCCCCCCCGCACCACCCCCAAAGGAAGAGAGAATTCTGCCAGCAGGTGGCCTTCAGACTCAAGCTGCAACATGAGCTCTTCCCTGGATCTCCAGCCTTCCACGCAGCCCTGCAAATTTTGGGTTTTCCAGCCCCCACAATCATGTGAGACAACTTAAAATATCTCTTTCCATATATCTTATCTGTATGTACATGTATATCCCTACCTACACACCTACACACCTACACACACGCGCGCGAGCGCACACGCACACACACACTCATCATATCGGTCCTGCTTCCCGGACTGCTACTGTAACCAAAACAAACAGCCTCCTCAGGAGAAGAAAGAGGGAGACAACTGCTATCATCAAACCCTTGATAGGTACCAAGGACATGCCATTTTGAAAGGGTGCAGGTGGAATTTAAACCCGGGGTCAAGAAGCTCCTGAAGCTGACCTTCCCTCCCGAGGGGCAGGAGGAGAATGAAACATCCACTCCCACGGTTAAAGGAAAGGAGCACGCATGTGCGACTCCCTAGCACCAGCCCTGTTCTAAGCCACTATGTGGCTTTTCGTCATTTCGTCCAGTCAGTGCCCCCACGAGGTAGGAACAACCATGGCAACTCAGATGAGGAAGTGTCAGGGCCAGGATGTGAACCAGGTGCCGGGCTCCTGCCTGAGCATGGCCCAGGGCCAGGCACCCTTAGGGGGTTCAGTCCTGCACTGGGCACAGTGAAAGATGAGAGTAGCAGGAGCCCCAGAACACAGGCCTGGGGTCGGGAGGGACTGGCGGGGGCGGGAGGTGGCCAGGACTGACTGAGGGAGGGACAGCAGGCTCAGTGGAGAAGTCCGCAAAGGCTCAGTGGCAGGTGACATGCACTGGAGGTCTGAGGGATGAGGAGGGGCTGGCCAGGTAAGGAGCACACAGGGCGGCCTTTAGGTGCAAGGGTTGATGGGATCAAGTCCAAGCAGTCTCGAGGATGCCTTAGCTGCTGCACTGAGTCTGGGCTCTGTCAGGGAGGACAGGTGGCATCACCGTGTGAAGCTCACGCACGTGGCAGCAGGGCTGGCTGGCCTAAGGATCCTGGCCGTGTGGCCTCCATGTCACCCCGACCACAATCCGGGGGAGCTGTATCCACCCCGCTGTACAGGGGAGGGAACCGAGGCCCAGGGAAGCAAAGACACTGCCCCAAGGTCACAGGGCTAGGACAGAGTCCAGGCCTGTCCTCCCACCACTCAGACACCACTGATGACAGGGGCAAGAGATGCAGGAGGGTGAGCAGGGGGACACTGAGCCTCGGGCCCCAGCATCCAGGCCCTGAGTGGGACACAGCGAAGCAGGAGTCTGGCCAGGAGCCTCCCTGGGGCCTGGGCGGGGGTGGGGGAGTGGTGCATGCATCCTTCCTGGGGCAGAACGGTCAAGTGTCCAGCCAGGCTTCTGAATCCATCCTCTTGCTGCTGCCCGCCCCACGTTCTGAGTGACAACCCCACCCAGGGGTGCTCTGGGATTCCAGAAGAGTTAGGTCTGCCTCCTTGGTTGGGAATGCCAAACTCCCTCCACCCCCCAGGAACCGTAACGACAGAGATGTCCCTGACCCAGCCAGCTGTCGCAGCGCAACAAGCCCCACACCCCACCACAGGCCAGGGCGGAGGAAGCCACGAACCTCACGGCTCGGAATGTTCCCACCGCTCAAGATGCTCTTTCTGAACTCTCGGGACCTAGAAGGATCCTCAGTCCAAGCAAACTGGGAAAGAGCACCAGAGAGCCAGCACCCCACCTCCCCACACACGCCCCTCACCGTTGGTGGACAGCAGGGAGTGGGCAGCATTGTGCTGCGGAAGCCACTTGATCTTGTTGATTTTCTCCTCTATCTCCAGACTCTTGAGATAATCAAACTCTGGCTCGTGGCTCTGGAAGGTGCTGTAGACGTCATACTCGCCTTGGCTGTGAGGCGCATTTTTACTCTGCGAGAAAAGCCAGGCAAGGGGGTGTGAGCTCCAGACCGGCAGAGGCAGGGATGAGGGGTGCACTGACCAAAGCCACCGGGAGCCCGTGTCCACCAGGGTCAAAGGGAACTGTATTTTAAATGACCGATGACTTAGTGCATGGCTGTGGCCAAGCCCCGTCTCCTCCTTAGTCCAGCAATCAGGGTGGCTCACATTTACTAAGCACCTACTGTGTGCAGGGTGCTGAGTTAAGTGCTTCTCCCTCTCCGTCTTGTTCTATCTGCTTGACCCCTCTGGAGTGGGCATGGCCGTTCTGCCCCATTTTACAGATGAGAAAGTGGAGACTTGGAGGTGAACGGACTGCTCCCCTCAAAGGCCATGCGTCCCTCGTGCCTCTGAGGTCTGTCTGACACCAAGGCCAAGGCTCCGGTCTGCTCTTCCAGTCCAAGTGTCCAACTTGGTCCTGACTCATGGGATGCACACATCTTGGAGCAGATTTTTACACAGAGGTAGAATATTCTGGAATGTCAGACTGGGGCCAGGCCATCGTCCCCGTGGCTTTCCTCCATGGGCCCATCCTGGTTGAGGCAGCAGAGCTCCCAATAACAAGGACCCTCGTGATAGGGCCCTCCAAACAGTGAGGTGGGGAGCCGTCGTGGGCACAGGGCTGGCCTTCTCAGTGGACAAGTTCAGTGTACGCGGTGATACAAAGCTTCAGCCAGACATGTAACGCGCCCGGGAGCAAATGGAGACCGTCAACCAGACACAATTTCAAGTTCCCGCTGATTTTTTCTAAAAGCATCTATTGCTATATTTCTACACCTATCCTGCTTCTGGTAAGCTTTCTAGTTCTTCTGTGTTTTTGCCTCTAAGCCCCTTCAGCTGCCACGAGCGCTATCTATGATTAAGCTCACGGGGACCAGAATACAGAAAAAAATTATGGGAGAAAAAAAATCCAAAGTCAAGAAACGTGCATCCACCCACTTAATTTTCTTTCCACAAAAAGAAGGCTTGGCTTTGCAATCCCCGGTGGGCGACCTTGGTCCTTCTCGTGAAATCGGCATGCTCCGGCCACAGGCCTGTGCTCGGGTAACCGACTTTCAGCCATCTGTTTTCCACTATGTGTCCTGGCTAAGTTAGATCACACCCTCCGAGCTTCAGTCTGCCCATCTGTGATGTGAGGGTTCTTACAGCACCTAAAAGGCCCCACTGGGGTTGTCGTGAAGTGGATTACGGGGGGAGGGAGGGAACACGGAGAAGTCAGACCTTGAGGAACACTCTGGTATGGAACGGGGCGGGGATGTATCTGCAACAGCTCTCCTGCCCCCTTCATCCCTCTCCTCCCCACTCTCCTTCTCAATCCCCCCTCCTCCTTTTCTCTTCCTCACCCCTTTCCTCTCCCCTCATACCATTACCCCTCCCCTTTCCCTTCCCTGTCCTCCACCTCCTTGGTGTATGCCCTCCCATCCTCAGCACTGAATCCCTGCATGTGTTTGGTGTGTGGGTCACCCCTCTCTGAGGCATGGTGTACGTGACAACACATGGCCTTGGTTTCAGCCCCTGGTCTTTGCTCACTAGCTGGGTGACTTCTCCAAGTGTCCTCATCTGTAAAATGGGTCAGTCCCCACCCTCTGAGGTGGGCAGTGGAGAGTCAATGACAAAAGTGCATAGAGAACGCAGCAAGGTAACCGCACATAGTAGGTGCTCAACAAACAGGAGTCTTTTATCATGATGTTCTCACAGCGGTTCAGAAACAGTGCCTCTAGGTGGGTTGTTCCAGGCCACCCCTGTCTGACCTGAAATTTTGCTGGACAGCAAACCTGGGGCTCAGCCAAGTCACCAACCCCAGCCTGAAGGCAGCCCCACAGCTCCAGAAAACGCAGTCTTCCTGTCTCCCCACCACTGGCCGGGACAGCACCAGCTCACCAGCAGAGGGTAGTAATCAGAGGCTTAACCAGGGGCCACAGCTGCCCCTGCCTGTCCTGAATGCGTCCCCGGGGTCCAGGACGGAGCCAGCAAAGGCCCGGGTGGGGTTTGGCGCCCCCTCCCGCCACCACCAGGTCCCGCCGCACCTCCGGCTCCCGCTGGAAGATGACAACCCGGCCACCCTTGTCGCCTGTGGCCAGCAGCTCTCCGGTATGGTTGAACTCAACAGTAGAGATGATATCGGCTGTGGGAAGTGGGGAGAGACAGGAAGGTGTGGCTCATTAGGACCCCAGTACTGTGCAGCTCAACAGAACAGCACCCCCCTCACCAGAGCCCGCACCCACGGGTTGGGCCAATCCAGAAGCAGGGGCCCGAGGGTCAGGAGTACTAATGAGGGGCCGATGGTCCCCCTGTCCCCTCCCGGCTGGCTGCGGGACGGAGACCTGTTCACAGGCTTGCTTCCCTCTCTCTCCTTCCTGCTTCCTTCCTTCCTCCTCCTCCTTCCAGAAGCAGCTTGGGGGTTTTGTGTGTTGACCAGGTGACTGGGCCACAATCTGACACTAGCCCTACTCTGGGGACCACTGGGGCCAGCTGTGGTCATCCCTGCCCCCCAGGAGTTCCCCATCGGAGGGACCCCCATAACTTTCATGCATTCCTGCATTCCTGGCCTGGACTCTGTAGGTGCCAAGTCCAGCTTCAGCACCGGGGACCTACTCTCCAATAAACCACTGCTCTAAACACAGCCCCCACTCCGATCTCCTACAGCGACCTGAATCACGGCGTGTCTCGGCCCCAGATACTTCACTGGTCCCCCAAACTGGACACTGTGCCCTCCCAAAGCCCTCCTGGGCCGCCTCCCCCATCAGGTGGTGGCAGTTCCATCCTCCCCTGGCTCGGGCCCAAGCTTGGAATCTCCCTGACACCTTTCTCTGTCTCCCTCTCCATGTGCCATGTCCCACCCTCCTGGCCAGGCCTCTGCAATGTAGCCAGATCCCACCCATATCTCCCCGCCTCTCCCCTGGAAGATTCCAACAGCCCCGTAAAGGATCTCTTTGTTTGCTCCCTGCCACTGCTTATGCTAACCCCAGCAGAGCACAAGGGAGCCCACCCGAAACCCTCTTGGTCAAATCCCCATTAGACCTCAGAGGGGTCTAAAGCTTGAGTGGTCTGCAGTCCCCAGAGGCAGACCACGTCAGAAGCCCAGGCCTTGGCCCTTTTCCTGCACCTGCACAGAACATGGCCCTGCCTCCCACCCTGGGCTGGGCAATCCCCAGTCCCCACCCACCACCACCACTCCCCAGCTGCGGGTTTGGCCACATGATTTGCTCTGGCCTGCGGGACACCATCAGATAAGCCACCATCCTGTCCCTGCCACTGCCAGAAGGACCTGCCCAGGCCAGCCCAGCAGTCTCAGGAGTAGGAGAGGAATACAGCTGAGTTACCCAGCCATGCCAGCCCCAAGCAGGGCCTCTATCCACCTGCTCGCCCAGCCCAACCTAGCCCAGATGAGCAGGACTGGCAGGTGCTCAAGAAGAAATTGTTTGTGGTTGATTGCCACTGAGTTTCGTGTTTTCCACTTGGTAAAAAACAACCCCTCTCTCCCCGCCCAGCCTCATCTCCCCTCCTGCCCACCTCGCTCTTCCACTCAGACGGAGCTCCCTGCTGCTTCTCAAAAGGACCCGCTATGTCTTATCTCAAGCCCTCAAGTGATTTTCACTTTCCTATTCAATCAACACCTTTTGCTTTTCTAATCAGCGCCTGTTACAGGCAGCTTCTGGCCTGCACTAGCCTTCTGAGCCTAAGTAAATACCCATTTGACAACAAAAGAAAGGAGGAGAGAAAAGGTGGTTTAGAAGTGGGATGATGGGCCGGACTTTCCATAGATAGGATAAAAGCACATTTCATTAAACTTAGAAAAACAAGACAAGGAGAGCAGTGGATGGGAATGTGTAAATGCTTGCTGAACATGGAGCGGGGGGATAGGTCAGGCCCTCCCCAGGGCCATCCACCCTGACCCAGGAGCACAAGCACACCGGACCCGGAGCCAGGGCCCAGCGGAGCCGGGGTCCCGGAAGGCAAGGCAGCAGTCCTCACTCTTCCTATTAGCAGCCCCTAAGGGGCAAAGAGCAGGATATAAAATTGTGTACAAAATGCTTTTAATTATATACACCAGTGATCACAGCCATGTTAAATGGCAAACACACTGGGCAGAGGGAAGAAAAGCCGAAAAATTACTACCGCTTCCCCCACATTAGCAGAGGGTACTTTGGGGTTGCTGTAATAAAATATTTGTGTTTCTTTTTCCACTTTTCTACATTTTCTCAATTTTCTGTAATGAAGGTAATTTTTAATAGCTTTATTGGGATATAACTGATTTACACAAATACACATATTTAATATATACAATTGGTGAGTTTGGACATATGCATAATTTATATTGTTTTTACGATGGAAGAATAACAATGCTATTAAATTAAAATGCCAATGTGACCACTGGTACCCAGAGAGAATGCAGTCTATAAATGCTGGGCGGTTACCACAGTAACAGACACTAACATCTGTAGGCAATTTACAATTTATGTGTCAGTTTCACACACTCGGCCTCTTTTGAAACTCACGCCAGCCCCTGAGGGGGATAGAGCTATTATTTCCATTGGCAGCTGGAGAAATGGAGGACCCTGCATGGGGGCAATCTCCCAAGCTGCTCATGGGCCAGCGGGAAGTCCTGGGTTGGAGTCTTGTCCCCAGCGCCTTAGCTGTGTGGCCTTGGGTTGGTCACACCACTTCTCTGAGCCTCAGCTTTGTGGCATGGTGATAACAGAGCCTGCCCAGGGTTGGAAGCTCCACTGAGACCATGGCGTGTGAGTGTTGGGGACGAAGGATCACAACTCTGAGGAATGAAGAGTTACCAAAATTAATGGGGCAGAAAACTAAAGTTCCCTGTCATCCTTGCTTCTGGCCTCCACAGACTTCATAATGGCCAGCTCAGAAGTGAGCAAAATGAGTGGTAGCTCAACCTTACTAGGCAGGTTTGGGGGTCCTGACCTCTAGCCCTGTGCTAGTCCCATCCTGGGAACATTTATGGAGTAAGCAGGTCATGGCATTGCTTCCTCAGACTTTGGGGCTGCTGAATGTTTCACATCTGTTCACTGCTACAGGAAGTAACTTCCAGGGCTTACCTTAGGAAAGGTTACCTTCCCCGAAAGCTAGAAATCCTTATCAATAAAACCCTGAAATCAGAAAGTCTATTCTCTCATCTTGGAACGTCTGACACATGTTCTGCCCCAATACCACCTCCTCCAGGAAGCCTCCCGGAAAGCGCTGCTGCCCCCCAGTTCAGTGGTCTCCTACAACAACAGTCTAATGCCCACTGTGTGCCCCTAATTGAATGTGGACCCCTTCTTTCATGAGGGTGTCTGTATCCATGTTGCTTCTCATCTTGACCATGGAAGGCAACCCAGCGGTGCGGTCAATAACATCAGCTCACGTGTCTTACGTGCTTATCAGCTAGGCACTGCTCTGAATGTCTCCATAGGAGCTTTTGCTTCTGCTAATAGCCTGGTGGCTCCTGTTGGATCAACTCTCTCACCAATCACAACTACAAAGCCTCAGCAGAAGAACAATAAAATACAGCTACCTGAAGGCCCTGGAAGGGACCAAATGCAGTTAGAGCCTGCAGGAGAATTAGCAATCACTCACCCAGTGAGTCATTTTCATGGCTTTTATTCTGGGAATAGGCCCCAGTCTGTGCCATGTAGCTGCTGAAACTCAGGTAGAAAGTATTACACTTAAGGCTCAGTGAACCAGGTGACAGAGGCTGGGGAAACCATAGTAGTAGCCAGAAAGTGAGGGACTAAATTCTAGAAATGGGGATGCCAGATGTAGGTCCCCAAATAGAGCACATAAACTCTGCCCAAATCTTTGGCCACAAAACATGCATACCCACGACAGACTCCAAGCAGCCCAGCTAAGGCTAAAAGAAGTGAACTGGAGTTTGTACCCATCTCCCCAGAGATGGGGTTTGCAGTTGGGTTCAACCAAGTTAACTGCTCACAAACACAAAATAAAACAAAAATGCTCTTTGGAGGAACATACTAAACATCTAGAATCTCTACAATGTTATCATTCACAATATCTGGGATATAATCCAAAATTATATGAAGACACACAAAGGAATAAGAGCACATTGCCCATACTTAATATAAGGATAATTGATGGAAACTAGCTATGGAATGCCCTGGATGTTGGAATTAGCAAATGAAAAAAATTTAAAGTAGGAATTATAACTATGTTCAAGGATGTGAAGGAAAATTTGCTCCCACTGGATGAAAAAAAAAGGGCATTTCAACAGAGAAAGAGAAACTATTTTTAAAATAACCAAGTGAAGGGTGGCTCAGTAGTTGAGCATCTGCTTTCAGCTCAGGTCACTGTTCGGGTCCTGGGATAGAGCCCCGCATTGGGCTCCCTCCTCAGCAGGAGGCCTGCTTCTCCCTCTCTCGCTGTCTTTCTTTCTGTCAAATAAATAAAATCTTAAAAAAATAACCAATTGGACATCCTGTAACTAAAAAATACAGTATCTGAAACAGAAAACCACTGAATTGCTTAACTAAAAATTCAAGATGCTGGAAGAAAGACTTAACACACTTGAGAGAAAATAAATTGAAAGAGGAAAGAACAGATCTTCTGGGATCTCAGGTCAACATCAAAGGTCTAACATACACATAATTGGAGTTCCAGAAAGAGACGAGAGAGTTAGTAGAGCAGAAGGAGAAAGACTTCAAGGAATAATGACTGACGAAATCCCCAGTATGGGAAAAGACATCAATGCACACACTTAGGAAGCTCAGTTAACTCCAAAGAGGATAAGTACCAAGAAAACCACACCTAACCATTAAACTGCTGAGGACCAAAATAATGATAACATTTTGTAAGCAGCTAGAATAAAACCATGTTACATTCTGAGGCATCAGGACTCAAATGAATGCTAATTTCTCATCAGAAATACTGTATCCAGGGGCTCATGGGTGGCTCAGTCAGTTTGGGCGGCTGGCTCTTGATTTCAGCTCAGGTCATGATCTTGGAATCCTGGGATCAGCCCCATGTTGGTCTCCATGCTCAGCAGGGAGTCTGCTTCAGATTCTCTCTCTCTCCCTCTCCCCCCCGTGTCTCCCCTGGCTTGTGCTCTCTCTTTCTAAGATAAATAAACAAATCTTAAAAAAAAAAAAGATACTAGAGTCCAGAGTCCATAAGATGTTCAAAGTGCTGAAAGAGAATTTAAAAATCTGTGAACCCAGAATTCTGTATCCAATGCAAATATTCTTCAAGAATGAAAAGCAAGTGAAGACTCAGTTAAAGCTTTCTGTGGACCAGAAGACCAACCTTGGCACAATCCTGCTGTCCTCTCATCGTTCTATCTTTACAGATAAGGACACTGGTCACTAAGAGGTGAGACACTTATCCAAAGTCACACATGCAGCAGGACCTCTGCAGTGGGCTTCCGGCATGCCCCTGCACCCACAGCATAAAACCTCAGGATGCCACTGGCTAAAACCTCAGGCTCAGGGTCCCAACTCAGCCACCAGGTGAGGTCCACCAAGCCCACCCATGATTGGTGGGTGTTTCAAGTCACCCTATCATGAGTGAAGAAAAAATCTCATGAAAGCCTATGCTGCCTTCTACTTGGGAGGTGTCCCCTCTGCCTTCTGATGCAGCTCTGGGGAGTCCCCCAAATGGCAAGGCAGGGTTGGAAGAGGCAGCTTGGACCATGGCACAAGAGGGACACCAGTCAACTCCCTGGAACTGGGCACCACACAGCTCTGGCAGGGAAGTCCCAGAGCTATCTGGTCAGGAAGCCAGAAATCCACACTGTAGTCCAGTGTGGGCTTAGGAAGAAGTCAAAGGTGGTGTCCAATATAACCAGCCAAATGACAGGTCCACATTGGGACCAGAACAGGTCACCGTAATTGTTAACCCTCCTGCTACTTCCTGGGAGCTGTTCTAGCACTGAACATACAACACTAAATTCTCTTTGCTCCCAAAAGCTGGAGTGATACCACTGTCCCTATTGTACAGATGAGGAAACTAAGGCACAGAGAGGATTACTAACTTGCCAAAAGCTGTGTGCCTGGTGTGTAAAGGGCCAGGACTCACTCCTATGCAGGCTGGCTCCACAGTCCTTGAACTTGACCCCCAGCCTAGTGCTTCTCTGGATGTTTAAAGGGCTCAGAGGTGGGAGTGGGGGGGAGTGAAGACACTTCATGGGAGAAAGCAGGAGCTGAGGGGAGGGTCCCTACTCACCCGTTCCCTCCCCAAGCCTAGTGACACCTTCACAGAACTCCGAAGTACAATTCCTGAAGGCAGGGGACCCAGGCCCGAGACTGGGAAAGCCGGGTGTTGGGGTTTGGCTCTGCTGGGGACACAATGGCTTGTGCCCACATGCTTCCTGGGGACAGGAGAGAGCCGGCATGGCATGGGTCATCTTTGTCCTGTCTGCTGGCTTCCTAGAATGGTAAGGAGAAAGCAGGAGAGAGAGACCATTGCACCCGGGGGCCAAGGAAGGCCACCAGATACACAGCTGTGGCTGAGTCAAGGGTTCTATGAGGGAAGATTTGGCAGGAGATTTCCGGAACAGCCAGGGAAGGACCCATGAGAAAAACAGGCAGTTGTATCCGCCTGCCTTGTCCACCCAGAGCAGACAAAGCCACCAGAAGTAGGAAGTGGCCCATCCAGTGAGTGGAGTGGGCCCACAAGACCCAGTTCCAGCCCCAGCCCCACTGCCAGCCTCCAGCATGAGCAGGAAGGGGCGCAGAGGGGACATGCCAAGTCTGCTTCGGCCTCTGGACTATTACCTGGGACTAGACAGCTGCTATCACATATATGACAAGGGGCCACTTAGCTCCCTGAGGGTGACCATCGGGGCACGGACCTGTCCAAGGCCTCATCCAGAGCAAGGAAGACTACCTCCCTAAGGCCTGATGAAAGGGAGGATACACCACCCCAAAGGGGCTGAGCTCACCGTCCACACCTGCCTCCTGCACCTCTGCTCTCACCCAGGCACCAGCACCCAGCCCGTCGGTGTACCTGGCACCCAATGGGAGCCATGATCATGCTGTTGCTGAACCTCAGCTCCTGCTGCAGAAGCCCAGCCCCGTGTCCAAGCAGGTCTGCGAGAACCTGGACATGGCAGGGGTGGGGGAATAGCTCCCAGGCTGCAGGCAGAGGCTGGGTGGGGAGAGCTGGCTGCTTTGGTCAGCCCAGGGGGGTCTCCTTGGATAATGCTGGGGTCACCTGGCCGGAGTACGATGTGAAGGGGCTGGTAGGAGGTTTGAGAGGGTCTTGGGCAGTGGGCCCCCATCACCTCCCATCCTGTAGTCAGCCAGCCAGAGCCAGGGATGCCAAGAACATTTGGCTCACAGAGTGCCCATGGGAGAGAGGGTGGTAGAGGGAGGCCTAGGGTGGGGCTGGGTGCTGGGCTGGTGAAGGCTGTCACTCCACGGGATGGTCACTGTCTAGCAAGCGGGAGATCTGCCTTCAAATCCCAGTCTTCTGAGCTGTGTGCGCTTGGACAAAACACGTCATCTCTCTGAGCCCATCTGATCATCTGTGAAACGAAGATGGCCATCCACACCTTCCATGGTGGTTGAAAGGCTGCCCTGACGTCACCTAGCACAGGACGGGCACTGGGTAAATGTTCGGTTATGGTCTTAAGGGAAAATGTTGGCTGTTTTAAAATGTTGATGTTTTTAAGGTAGAATGTTGGATAAAAGACTAAAAAAAAAAAAAAGCACAGAGTTTCTGTTTGAGATGATGAAAAATTTCTAGAAATGGGTTTGGTTGTACAACACTGTAAATGTACTTAATGCCACTGAATTGTCCACCTAAAAAGGGTTAAAATGGTACATTTTATTTTGTGCATATTTTACAAGAAGAAATTTCATTTATTTGGGCTCATCCAGGGATACCAAAAAATTTTTAATTTAAAAAAAAGAATAGTAATTGAGCACCTACTGTATCCCAGACACTGTTGCATAGAGGGGCGCTCTCCATATATGCTCCCCACAGGAAGCTCACTCCCAATGGAAGGGCACAACCAATAAGCAAATTTTCATATAAAAATACATAATTTTTCTGGGGAGGGGGTGAGAGCTAAGATGAAAAATAAAAATAAAGGAAATGGAAGGGGCTGGAGGTGTTGTTTTAGTTGGGGAAGTCAGGGAAGACTTCCTGGAGGAGGGGCATTTCAGCAGAGACCTGAGCAAAGGAGGGAACCACACAGATATCAAGGGGGAGTAGCAGGTGCAAAGGCCCGGTGAGGTACGAATCAGCTTGGTCTGCTGCAGGTCGGCGAGGAGGAAGCATGTGCGTGAAGGTGATGGGAAGCAGGACATGAGTTCAGAGTGGCAGGCCAGGGGAGGTCTTTGGGGGAAGCAGGCCAAGGTGGGACTCAGGATTTGATTCCAGGTGACCCGAGAAACCGCAGAGCATTCTGGGCCAGGGTACCACCAACTGGCAAGGACTGATGGCTGAGGCTACCCATGTGTGCATCTCTCACTAAGGGAGATGAGCTCTTTCGGGGGTGGGGGGAACAGAGACCCTTCCCCACCCGGTGCAGTCCTGGCCCGAGCAGCTCTCAGGAAAGGGTTAAGCAGCAGGGATGGCAGGAACCCACTCTGTCCCCACCGCCAACGTGCTTTCCCTCATTTCTCTATCTCGCTCTGGTTCCTCAGCTTCTGGGAGAGACATCACGATGTCTTTGTGGTAGCTGCTTTTATTTTTAACACTTTAAAAACAGAGATATGATTCATATAACATAAAATTCACATTTCAAACTGTGTACTTCAGCGGTTTTTGCTGTAGTCACTGTGTTGTGCAATCATCACCCCTAATTCTGGAACATTCCATTCACGCCTCAAGAGAGCCCCTGTGCCTGTTAGTAATCACTCCTCACTCCCTGCCGGCCCCTAACCTGCCTTCTGTCCCTGGGGCTTTGCCTCTTTGGGACACTTGCTCTAACTGGGATCCTAGAGCTTGGGGCCTTCTGTGTCCAGCTTCTTTCCCCTGGCTGGTTCTCAAGGTTCACCCATGGGCAGGGTACGCCACTGTTCCATCCTTTCTTGGCTGAGTACCACTCCCCTGTGATCAAGAATGGGACAGGTCCTGTTCCCTTCCAGCAGAAACGCAGGCCCCAGAAGGCTTGAGTAGAAGCCCGTGAGAGGCCCTGTACCCTGGGACCCCTGACCGGCTGAGGGGCTGAGCAAGGGCGGGACTGTGCTGCCCCTTCCATGGCTGCTCCCTGAGGGGCAGCGTTCAGGGAGAGAAGGGGCTGGGCCTACCAGTTCCTCCCTGCCAGGCCAGATGGGTGCCTGCTGCGTAGCCATTGGCCCAGCCAGCCCAGAGGCAGATGGGGATGGGAGGAGGGGGGCAGTGATGGCTTTGCCTGTGGTCAGCAGGACCTGGTCAGGCCGCCGAGTCTGACTTCAGGCCAGGTCAGATTGTGCTCAGAACAGGAGCAACTCCTCAGATTGGGCTCCAGGAGAGCCCCTGGGCATCACCCCTCAATCACACCCCTGTGGGCCCAGAAGTTGGCCAGGGGGCCAGGGGCCAGCAGCTAGTCTTGGGACGGGGCAAGGTGAAAGGGACCCAGAGAAGGCCACCTTCTCCCTGCCCACTTCCTCACAGCACAAGCTCCAGGAAAAGCCCACCGCACTGTCCTCTGGGCTCCTCTCCTAAAGAGGAAGATTCCCAGGGCCTCGCGCAGACCCAGTGGATCAGAATCGCTTTCTGGCCCTGGAATCTGCATTTTGACAGGCTCTCCTGTGCTATGCCAAGATCTCCAAGCTGCTGGTGAAGTACTGGGAGGTTTGGGAGTGAGAGAGTCTCATTTCACTGGGGCAGCTAGAGCCTCCGTTTCCTGATCTCTACAGTGGGTACAATGCTATTGTCTCTCAGGGTTGGTTGTGAGGACTTGAGGCGACACATACAAGTGTCTAATAACAAGAAACTGCCCAAAAATGGAGCTGCGATCAGTAGTGTGTTGCGATTCTGCACACAAACCAACAGAATGATCTGGATACCGAGAGGAAGGGCAGAGGGGGTGGTTTGAGATGCGGTGAATTTGCTGTCGGGGGACCCAGCTCTGAACCCACTGAGTCTCAGCCTCCCCCTCTGTGAAATGGTCGTGGTAAGAGCTGCCCATGCTGGAAGGCTCTGGAAATGGCAACAAGCTTTCACAGGCCAGGCTGATGAGCCTGCTGTGGAGGGAAGGATGGAGGCCTGAGGCTGACCCAGACTGACAAACAGGGTCTGGCTGGGCCAGCTGGAGCAGGGCCCTCCCAGCACCGGGGTCCTATAGGCCCCAGCCATCCAGCTCAGGATCAGCAGCCAGTCCCTCAGACCCCTGCTGTCAGACAGGCAACCCCGAGCCAAATGGCCCAATGACAAGGACACCCTTCGAGCCTCATCACATCAGTGTGTCCATTGGTTCCTTTGCCAGGCCTGCGTCTGCTCCGCTCCGGGGCTGGGGCACGGGGCCGGGCACTGAGCTGGGTGCTGACGTCATGGCTGGCACAGCCAGCCGGCCCCTCTGTCCTGGTCCCGGCCATCACTACTTCTCTCCTGAGAGATTGGAGCTTCCTGCCTTTGTCCCACCCGGTCCACGCAGGCCAGAGGGCCTTTTGTGAAGCTGAAACCCCATCACACCGTGACCCTCCCTAAAACCTTCCATGGCTCCCCACTGTCCTCGCCTGCTTCTCTCTCCTTCCCAACACAACCCCAACCCCTTAGCCAGCCTGGACTTTTGTGTTTTCCCAAATGGGACTAGTGGCCACCGACTAAGGGCCAGATCTCATGCTAGGCCAAGGGAACGCAGTAGGGCATCAAATGGGAACTGAGCGGGCCCTCCCAACACCGAGTGTCTGTTGGCGGGGGAGTGTCCACAAAGAAACACCACACACTATACTCTCTCTCCTTCCCCTTCCTCCTAGGAAGGCCCTGCAGCCCAACTTCTGGGAGATAGCCCAGTGCAGGCTGACAGCACCTTCCCTCTGAGGTGTGGCAGTGCCTGGACACCCCCGTTGTTATTCCCTGTTGTTGGAACCGTTGTTCCAGCCTTGGGCATCCACCCCCGATGCCCAAGGGTGAGGGCATGGCCTTGGCAGCAAGTGGGCAGGGTTACTCTAGCTGGGCACTGGCTGAGGACTGCTGGCAGCGGTCCCACCTCCAAGGCCCAGTCTCCTCATCTGTAAAATGGGCACGACTATGCCTATGGAATGGGATGTGGCAAGCAAAGGTTAGCATGGAGCCCACTTGATTTTGCCACTGCTGCCCGTCCTCCACGGGGCCTCGTTCACCAGCAAGGAGCACGCTCAGGCCACTAGGCTACCTGCCTTGCTCCCTGGTGGGCAGGAGTCCTGGCTCCCCTGGGGGTCCCCTCTCCCAGCCTTGAGGTGACAGGGCTATGTGGCTGGCACAGCCACTCTGCTTATCCAAGGCCATGGACAAGAATATGTCCCCATTGTGGTTTCACCTGGCACCCTGGCGGAACCTGGGTCCTGGGGACACACACTCACTGAGAGCCACTACGGGCCAGGTGCTGGCCAGGAGCCTTCCCCACATGGGGCATTAAATCTCACTGCAGCTCTAGGACTTTTGGCCATTCTGCCATCTCCATGCAGGTAAACCCAGGCCCAAGCACATTGTATTCAGCAACTGGTGTGCAGATCCCAACTGCGGGGCCAACATGGAGACTGCCCCTTAAACTTGGCATCACAATCACCACAAGCATTTCGCACCTATGACCTTACTTAATGGCTGTGATGGCCTTCTGGGGTGGCACGACTCTCCCCCACTTATAGATGGGGAAACTGAGGCTCCCTGATGGTGGGGTCTGTGCTGCGCTGGTAGACAGCTGACCACCGGCTCTTTGGGGGACAGGATGGGAGTAGGGGAACTGGAATGAACATGCTGATGTGTGTGCTTGCTAAGCCTGAGACCTCAGGCCATTCACAGTTTAACAATGGGCTTACAAAATCCTTAAAAACGTAACAGCCGGAGCTGGGGCACCAAATTCCGACACAAGACATCTCTGGCACACCCCAGGCGAGTTCCCCGCATCACGCCTGCCCGGGTCCTGAATCTGGCCTCAGTCACAGCCTGCAGCCTCTAAGCGAGACTCCTCCCGCAGCCCCACTGTGGCCCTTGGGGGGCAGCGCCACCCGGGAAGCCCTATGTCTCAATCAGCAGGACCCTCGCAAAGGCTTCCCAGCCCCACCCGGCTCAGCCCAGCATCACGGACGCTAGGACCGAAGCACTTGTGGAGAACGGCCAGACCCTAGCACGCTAGGAAATGGGCCAAATATCCACATCTGCCTCTTGGGGCCATGAGGAGTAAATGCGTGAGCCTGAGTTCCTGTTAGATCAGGACAGAGAATAGCCAAAACAACTTTACAGAAAAAGAGCAAATTTGGGGGCCCTACCCAACCTGACTTCAAGACTTTCTATAAAGTTACAGTCATCAGACTGTCGTTATCGTTACAAGGACACCATAGGACAACAGAACGGAGAGGTCAGAAATACACCCACACATCCATGGTCTGTGGTTTTGTTAAAGACACCTCAGGCAACTCGATGAAGGAAGAATGGTCTTCCCAATCCATAAATAAATGTATGGGGGAAAAAGTTAACATCAATCCTTAATTTACGCCCTGTACAAAATTATGTCAGAATAAGTTAAGTCACAGACCTAAATAGAAAAGCTAAAACTACAAAACAACCAGACAGAAATATAGGAGATAATCTTTGCAGCTTTGATTTCTTAGACAAGACCTAAAAAGCATGAATGGCCAAAGAAAAAAATGGATAAGTTGTACTTGATTGAAATTTAAAGTTTTGCTCTTTGAAAGAAACCATTATAAAAACAAAAAGGCAAGCCACAGAGTGAGGGGAAATATCCACAACATGTATAACGGACAAACCACCCACATCCAGAGTGTACCTAGACATTGTTTAACTCAGTAATAAGCCTGCAAACCACTTAAACAAACATGAGTAAAATACTTGATCAAGTCCTTCTTAGAGCAAAATATATGAATGGCTAGTGAAGACATGAAAAGTTGCCCAACACCACTGGCCACCAGAGAAATGCACATTAAAATCCGAGTGAGAGGGGCGCCTGGGTGGCTCAACTGGTTAAGCATCCAACTCTTGGTTTTAGCTCAGGTCGTCTTAGGGTCATGAGATCGAGTCCTGCATCAGGCTCTGTGCTAAGCACGGAGTCTGCTTTAGATTCTCTCTCTCCCAGGATGCTTGGGTGGCTCAGTCAGTTCAGCCTCTGCCTTCAGCTCAGGTCATGATCTTAGGGTCCTGGGATCAGGTCCCACATCAGGCTCTCTGCTCAGTGGGGAGCCTGTCTCTCCCTCTGTCCCCCTCCCCCAGCTCATGCTCTTGCTCTCTCCCTCTCTGACAAATAAATAAAATCTTAATAAAAAATTCTCTCTCTCTCATTCCCACTGCTTCTCTCATGCTCTTGCTCTCTCAGAAAAATATAAATAAATAAATAAATAAATCCCGATGAGATGCCACTAGACATCCATGATAAGGACTGAAGTTAAAAAGACTGATAATCCCAAGTTGGTGAGGATGTCCCACAACTGGAAATATTCCCTGCTGGTGGGAACGCACAGCGATTTCAGCCCTGTAGGTAAGAGCTGGGTGGCTTCTTGTAGAGCTCAGCACATGCCGCTCACATGACCCAGCCATCTCTTGTCACCAAGAATAACAAAGCCCATGAACATGAAGACTTGCCCACACGTGTTCCTAGCAGCTTTAGCCACAGCAGCTCGAGACTGGAAATGATGCACCAACAGGTGAGCGCAGAAACAAACCGCTTGGCCATCAGGATGGACACACCAGTGAGACACACAACGGGGTTGGGGGGAGTCTCAGATGGATTATGCCCAGTGAAAGAAGGCAGCCAAAGCACATGCGGTCCATGTATTTGAAGCTCCAGGAAAAGCAAATTAATATATGGTGTCAGAAGGCAAATCAGTGGTCGCCAGGACACAGGGCACAGTCCGAGAGAGATGGCGCCAGAGAACAAGGAAACTTCTGGGGGTGATGGAAATGTTCTGAATCCTATTCGTGATCCTAATCATCAGAATCCTAACTGTAATCCTAATCGTCAGAACGCTGCAGTTTATAGCACTCAATAACACCGTTTTTAAGTTTTTATTTGCAGTAAAGGGGAAAGGGGGAGGGGAAGCCACCAGGGCAGGCACCTACCCTGCTCTGAATCCTCCAGAGTAATGATGGTTTCATACCCTCAGGCCTCTAGAGACAAGCCGAACACCCGAGTAATTACATTAAAGGAAACAATCATTTGGTGCATTTTTCATCAACTGAGATCATTCATATTTATCAAGCTGCCAATTGTGTGTAAGAAGGTCTGACCCACCCTGGCCTGGGCATGAGAAATGCATTGTGCCAGGCATTCAGTAGAATCTCATTAATTGCATGTTGAATTAATTAATAATCGTCCTGCTTCCCCCGGTGCACGGAGCTCATCAATGGCCAACAGAAAGCCAGAAGCCAGCATGGGTAGCCTGAGCTGACCTTTGGAGAAGCCCAAGGTGCCCCCGCTCCATGGACAAAGCCTTTTCCACGGTACTCTCAGGTCCTGAGGCTTGGACCAGCAAGCAAAGGCAGAGTCAGGACCGTTTTGATGTGGTATGAGGGGTCGGGGTGGGCCATACAGCAGTGAAGCTTGAAAGCCAGTGGGCAGCCAACACGGCCTCAAAAGCAAGCCTCCACCAGAAATGCCCAGTCCAGCCAAATGACAAGTCTGTGGCTGGATAAAACAGCAGGGTACAGTTGAGCCAAAGCGTGGGGGTCTTGGCTTGGAGGGGTCTCAGGTCAAGCCAGTCGGAGCCAGTATTTTCCTCCTAATCTACCCCCTTTGGGATGCTATCTAAGATACCTTGTCAATGGAAAGTGACCCAGGGAGGGGGACACATGCTTTCTCTTTTAGCTTCATCCTGAGCCTCATTGATCCCCTAAACCAGCAGTTCTCAGATGTGGTCCAAGGTCCCCTGGTAGCTCATGGTGTCCTGTTTTTTCCAAATACATATGTGCATGAGGCTGGTTGTTCTACCATTTCAACCGGACAGCAGATCCGAACAGGCTGAGTGCAGAGGCAAGTGCGAGGATCCTGCTGTCATCTATGAAGCCAGACATGACAGACATGCACAAAACGCTACTCTTCTCATGAATGTTTTTTTTTTTTTTTGGAAAACACAGTAATTTTCCAGGAAAAAATTATTTATGTTAACATATAATGGGCTTATTATTCTTGTTTTTAAATGAACAGATATGTAAATCTTTTTAAATGTCTCAGTTTTCATTTCTAATACGGTAAATATCGATGGCAATACCCCACATATGCAGAAGCTCTTAGGGAATCCCCAATAATTTTTAAGAGTGTAAAGGGCTCCTAAGCCCTAAAAGGTTGACAATCACCACCCCTAAAAGTATGGTGGGCAATTTGGGTGTTTGATCTATTAATGTGTCTACTAATCCACGCATCTCTCCTTAGTCCTTAGAGCTCTTGGGTTCATCAAGGACTCTCGAGTGTTCCTAGGTTGGTGCCATTTGTCACAAGATGCCCAGAGCCGAATGGAGACGTGAAGGTGAGCCAATGAGAACCTGACAGCAAACATCCCAGAACCAAAGTTCGCGTGGGCAGCCTCGCTGCTCCCGTCTTGGACAATGCCTTGCTTCTGCTCACACAGTTGTTGTGGGCAAGGGAGTGAGGTAGGGAAACAGAGCCAGAAGGGGCCAAGAGAACATCTCAAAGGAGAAAAAGGATCTCAGCTCATATAGACATTCTGCCAAAAGCCGCAGTGTGTCCAGTGCACATTTTGGCTAAATGGTGCATGGCTGCGTGGTGCTGGCTGCTGCATGGTGCAAGGGGCAGGGCTGGATGCTACAATCAGTATTTGGCCAAAGCAAATGTCACTGCCATAGAAAAAACTTTTGGGTATGAGAATAAATCTGAAATCGTATCCAACATTTGAGTCATGAATCTTATTGGAAATGTTAGCACACTATTCAGCTCTCCTGTCCTAGAAAAAGCTGGTGAGGTTGACAGCATTTATCTCCATCCCCTGGACCCAGCTGACGGTGAGGATGCGGTTTCACAGATGGACACTTTGGCCAGTGCTTTCGGAAGGCGCCTGAGTACTTCCAGCTTTCAGAATGCCTCCCTCTGCTGCACGCTTAGTTGCAATACTTCTGTTCACACTTGCCCAGTGGTCATTACGCACAAAGGCTATACTAGCAAACTCGGTGATTCTGGACCACTGATCTCTGAGAGTTCAGATGACAATTAGGCAGTTCCTCAGCCTTCCAGAGACCAAGGGCAAGGCCACGAATGGAACAGCAGCTTGGGGCTCCAGGCAACTCAGAGCCCTGTACCCTGGTCTGAGATGTCCTGGAGCTGGGCTTGAGAGCTCTGGTCTCTCATGTAGCATCCAGACGCCTGACAGCGCTCCGTCATCATACTTTATCCAAGTGGCTCCAGGGGCCACAGATCAGCTCCAAAGTACCCTGGCTGGGAGCTCACAGAGGAAAGTCATGAGCAAGACAGGGAAACAAGCCCTGTCTTCCAGCGGCACAAACAGAAGAATCTAGGAGGGGAGCCTCTCACCTGGACACAGCAGTGGAGGGTCCTGCCGAGTGTGTTGGTGTGATGATAACAGCGGCTGCCACTTAAGTCCCCGGCAGCCAGACACAACGCTGGAAGCTTACACACCTCAGGCGGCAGAGCAAGTCAGTCAGTGGCCCCAGTGTCACAGCCAAAGGACCCAGCTTCGGATCCTAGCTCTGTCATGCATTAGGTGTGTGATGTTGGGCCAGTTGCTCAACATCTCAATGCCTTGGCGTCCTCATCGGGACACCAGGGTTGCCGATACGGTGGGTGTCAAGTTCCACATGGGGCTGAGGGGGTGACAACCAGTGACATTCTTAGAACACTGCCTGGGGTGCTTTTCCTTGCTCTGACCCATCTCCTCTGACCCACCAGCAACCCGGGAGGTGAGTGAGGATTGTGGTCTCCACTTGAGGTAGAAGAAAAGCCACCCTGGTAGGCTGTAGGGCCCTGTTCAAGGTCCTGCGGCAGGTATAACTGAGCTTTGCACACACAACTGCCAAACCCTAAGCCCTCCGCACTTTACATTTTACCTGCGGCTTTTTAGTAAAGACATTCCTATTTCACCAAATCAAAAAGAAGCTCCTCTTTGCTATTTTAGATCCAAGATGGAAAGTAGGATGAAATGGTAGGTGGGGTGCTTGGCTCTGCCCCTTCCCAGACACACGTCCTCAGTGTTCTCATCTGCAAAATGGGCACAGTGCTACCTGCCCTCCCTTCCTTCTTTTTCTCCTTGCTTTTTCCTTTCTTCCTTCCCCGACTCCTTCGTTATAGCAGACGTGCTGCGCCACCGGACTAGAGCTCCCAGTGTCGTCGAGGAGTCAGGGAGGCGAACAAGCAAACTTGATATGGACAGTGCTTCAGTGGAGAGAGACATGGGGACTGGGAGATCCCAGCCAGGGCAATTAGGGATGGATTCCTGGAGGAGATGGTATTGAAGCTGGGTCTTACAAGGTCAGTATGAGCAGGAACCCAGCCAGTAGGAAGGCATTCCGGTGGCCAGGGGCATGCACAGGCATGGCGGGAGCACCCAGCCTATGCAGGTGGGGAGGCAGACAGGGTCCTCAAAAGGGCTTGCTGAAAAAGACCAACCGAGTCAGGAAATCTGCATCCTCTTGCTGTCCCCTAATTCACACCTCACGGGACCCGCTGGGAAATCAGGAGGCGGAGGACCTGTAAATCCTACTGAGGCCAGAAGGAAACCCTCGGGACTAATCAGACCCACAGAGAAGTCAGAGGGTCTCAGTTACTGCCCTCGGTAGGAAGCACATCCCCACATCTGTGGGACTTAATCTGTGATTAAGTCCGAGGGGACGCCGCTGGCCTGGCAAGGTGCTACAGAGACGTGGGGTCTCAGAGCAATTCTGTCTTGCTTAGACAGGCAGACTGTTCATCTGAGGGGTCAAGCCTCGGAGACAGAGATGTGGGACTGCAGTGGAGCCCCTTCAGGAACTGGTCTGGAGACAAGAGGAAGAACCACTCCACCCTCCTCTTCCCCTCCCGCCACTCCCCTGTGTTTTATTTAATTAAAAATATATAAGACAAAGGAAATGACACTGAGATCACAACTGTGTTTCCAAGCGTGTTCACTTGGAGCATGCTGATGCACCCCCTGAGTGCCGAGCCTATTCCTTGGGAGGGGAGGGGGTATTTAGTCCTGGGGGGTTAAGCATATGAGGGGACCACCCTCTGCCTTTCCACCCCATGACTGTCATGGGAGTGGGAGCACTAGCACAGAGCCTGGGGCCCCCGCTGCCTCCCAAGCCACCCAGCACCTCGTTGTTCGACCTTGGCTCTGGTGCTGGGCCTCTCAGCGTCTCAGTCTGGTTGTCTGTGAAGTGGGCAGTAGGAGCTGGATCAGGACAGGAATTCCGCAACTCTACAACTTCCCAACGCACACGGGGATGGGAGGGGTGGGAAGGTGCTGCACCGGCCTCCCACCAGAACGTCTCCAGATCAGTCCCCTCTGTCTGACAATCACCAAGGCAGGAGAAGCAGATGCTGTGACTTCGGAATGGCAACCACAGCTCCTGGGTACGCCTTGCTCCTGATACTCAGGTGTACCCCCGTGTGCCTCTCATGACAGCCGGGGGGCCAGAACTGTTGCTCTTCTCTTGTAAAGATGAGCAAAGGCAGACCCAGAAGCATGGCAGGGCTTGCCCACAAGTTCACACAGCTGGTCCAAGGCCAGAGCCGCTCGGCGCTCAAGGAGCAGGATGCGGGGGGAAGGACCCAGGTCTACCTAAGACTCCCAGACTCCACATCCTGCCCAGACTCCATGTCCCACCCAGACCCTGGGCTGAGCTCCGGCCTCTGCGGCTGTCCCCACTTCCAAACTGCCCCTCCTGACACCTTACAGCTTGGTTCCGGTCAGCTGACAGTGACCGACCTCCTGTCACACTCCAGCAAATAGGTCAGGCCCGCGCAGGCTCCCCGGAGTGCATATCCTTGCTGGTCACACAGTGGCTAGGCTTAGTTCTCTCTGCATTTCTGGCACTGCCTTAGGAATGCATATGCAGCATGTCAGCAACCCTCCCACCCCTCCTCTAAGGTAATCATTACGATACTCATTTCTCAGATGGGCAAGCTGGGGCTCAGAGAGGTTCAATGGCAGGGCCGGCAGCAGAGCCAGGACTAGAAACCACCCGTGGTGTCCCAGCTCCCGGCTCGCTCCTGACTCCCTCCTGGAGGTGCTCAGTGTTTGTCTCTACTGGAGGAACTGGTGTCCCTGGACACAGGCTGTGGAAATTTCCTCCCTGAGCCAACAAGTCAGGTTGCTCCTAAGTTCTGAGCTCTGTAGCAGGCCTCTGGAGAGTTCCTTTGAGAAAAGGCAGGTGTTCAGGTTCCCCTTCCCCAGGCCTGCTGAAGGTGCCTTCATCTCCCTGCCATCCAAGTTCCTGGGGAGCACCAAGTCCTCCTGACCCTCTCTGGCTCCCAGACTAGGGGAGGGCTGGCACACAGAAGGCATGCTGAAAGTGTGTGCTGAACCTGTGCTTCTACAGCCAGGAAAGCAGCTAGATCTTCCAGCCTGCCCTACCAGAAGCAAGCACATGGGGAGGCATTGTTCCTGATGACCTTGACCGTCCATATAGCACTTTGCAGACTCGAGGGGTGTTCGCTTCCTGGGTTTGGTGGAACGGCTGCCACATCAACCATGAAGCACTCCAGCAGCGTGCCGGCCATCCTAAGACAGAGGAGCTGAGACTCAGGGGCACGACCTTCACTTCCCTGCAGAACAACTTTCCCACCTGCAGGTGCATCAAAATCTCCCAGAGACTTGTAAGGAGATGACAGGCCCTGACATTTCTGCACTGGGGGGCAGCCAGGAATCTGTATCTGACGGGCTCCGCGAGGGAGGCTGGTGCCCGAGGAAAGTGGGGCTGCAGCGGGCATAAGGGCAGGTAGGTCTGGAAAAGCAGAGTGGGTTTGGGGCACTAAGTGATTGCAGTGGAGGTCCTGATGTGCAGTGGACAGACCAGGGGTGTGTGGGGAGAGGCAGGCAGTGGGGTGCTATGGGAGATGGACCGAGGTTCATGGGTATGAGGTTCTCAGAGGAGCGTCTGGCATAGAATGAGCGCAAGAGAATTATCTGGGTTCTCACAGCCTTCACTACCCTGTGCTGGGCAGTGAGTGGGGGATCATTTCCACGACCTCCTTCAATTTTCAAAGCTGCTGTGTAAGACAGCTGCTATTCTATTGGTCTCCCTAAGACAGAAGAGTTAAAGGACTCGCCCAAGGTCACAGGGCTCCAGAGTAGAGGCCAGCCGGGCGGCTCCTAGAAGAAGACCCCTCGCCCTTCTTTCCTATCCCGCAGAAGCCCAGCCACCTCCCACCTGCTCTGTTGTGAACAGGAAGGGCAGTGCTCGGAGCTGGCTCCTAGCAGGCCCTTGACAATGGTTTGCTGAACAAATGGATAAACGGGGTGGGGGGGGGTGCAAGGGCAAATGAATGCTACAGGGAGAAAGAACCTTCTCATCCAGCTCAAAGGCAGAAGGAAGATCCCCAGTGTAATGACGGGGAAGGACAACCCCGTGCCCGCAGTAACACAAGCTCTTTCATTACTGTTTATGGTTTCCTGGGCCCATTAGCAAATCCCCCAGGCTCCTGGGGGTGATTAGATCGGGGAGAGGCTGGGCCTGCTCCCCAGGCCACACCGGAGGGTCCAGGTCTGGGAAGCATCCCATCTTGAATCCAGATGCTGACATGACAACCTCAAAAAAAAAAAAACCTCATTTGCAAACTCAAATTAGCGCCATCCCGATGATCATATACAAGAAGGATGGGCATATAAACGGAGCTGTGAGCAAGCATGACCAGGGGTAATGGCATCACCAAGGAGCAGGGAGAGCTCATAAAGAAAGGTTTTTGTCACCGAAACCCATTTGGTGACTTACAGACTCAGCTTGATTCTTTGTTCTGTACCCTGGAAGGGGTCTCTGCTTCTCTTACTTTATGGATGACCATCCTCGATAGTAATATAAAGGTGTATGATATGGATATAAATATACAATCATGATAATCACAGGTGCAATGATGAGACTTAGCATTTATTAAATAAGCGCCTATGCTGGGCCCGGCCCTATTCAGAGCATGCGATGAGCATTACCACATCTACTTTTAAACAATGCAAGACATTCTTGTCTTTCTGCCATCTTTCAGTTTGCCCTTCTGAATGCATCTGATTTACTTGTTTATCCAGTAAACTCCTGCCCAGTCCCAGCCAAAGGGATCGGAAGCCCATCAGACATGGACCAGCAGACACAGCTGGGTTAGTGTGCCTTCCATAAAGCCCACTATTGGTGTAGGTGTTTTGCCACCCAGAGAAAGACAGCCACGTCTCATCTTGCTCACATCTTCATTGGTACTGTGGAGAGCTAACATTTCACTGTGGTGGCCTGGATAGTCGCCCTGCAAGACATGCGTCCATGTTCTAACCCCCAGAGCCCTGTATGTGTGGCCTTAATTATAAAAAGAGTCTTTGCAGACATAATAGAATTAAGGTTCTTGAGATGAGATTATCCCAGATTATGTGAGTGGACCCTAAGTCCAGCGGCAAGTGTCCTTGTAAGAGACACTGTGTGATAGAGGGGGCAGAAATTGGGGTGATGTGGCCAGAAACCAAGTCATGCCTCCAGAAGCCAGCAGAAGAAAAGAAGAATCTTCCCCAGAGATGGCACAGTCCTCCCAACACCCTGATTTCAGCCTTCTAGCCAGTGGAACAGTGAGAAAATAAATTTCTGTTGTTTTGGGCCACTGAGTTTGTGGTAATAAACAGGGCAGCCCCAATGAACAAAAACACTTACTAATCAGAAATGATTGGCTCCCTGACCCAGTCAACAAAGACCCAGAAAAAAATCAGGACACAGGGAGTTAATCAGGAGGAAGGGGACCTACTCCTCTAAAACTCCAACTGGTTTTATGAGCATTAATTGCTGAAAACCCAGCGTTTTGAAGTTAAATACTCTTAGCCAATGGACAGAAAAGTCCTTAAGCTATTTTAAACTACTCAAAAGTGGATAAAAACACAACCAACAGGGTATAAAGTCATCCCCGAGAGCTACACTGCCCAGGACAGTAGCGACCAGCCACGGGGGGCCACGGAGCCCCTGAAACGTGGCTAGCCTGAACAGAGACATGCCATAAGCATAAACACACAACAGATGTCAAAGATCTCGTATGAAAAACAGAACGTGAAATGTCTCAGTAATTTCTATACTGATTCTATGTTGATCATATTTTGGATGTGTAAGTTAGTTATTAACATTAACTGCACCTGTTTCCTTTTACCTGTGTAATGCTGCTACTAGAAAATCCGGAATTCCCCGTGGGGCTCTGTGACATCCTATCGCTCAGCACTGAGTTAGGGATGCCAAAAATCTGGTGATTACTGAAGTTTAAAAATTGCCATTTGGCTGGTGAAAAAAAAATTTAAATGGCAGAAAAGACTAGGATCCCAAAATGATGCACCACCACCACAAAGGGATCAACTAACAGCACTGACCTCATGGTCCCTTATCTGCCACCCTATGTCAGTGGTTCTTTACCACGTGACCACGCCTCCATGCTTCCTTCAGCTGATTGGATCAAGAGATAGACACACCTCTTGGAGGTAGCCAATCACCAGACTGCCCAGAGACCTGAGCCAATCACGTTGCTCTCCCTGGAGGAGGCTTGTGAAAGGTAGCGGGCTGTGAGTTCAGCAGGTGTAAGGATTCCTAGAGGTTGCAAGACTTGTAAGTCTAGTCCGTGAGAAACAAGAATAATCCAGAGCAGGGCTGGCCCATTTCAGTAGTGCTTGTTAAGAATGCAGATTCCTTGGCCCTGTCCCCAGTCTGGGTGGGACCTGGGAAGCTGGGTTTTAAACCAGCCCCTGAGTATGTCTGCCACAGAAGTCTGAGAAACCCCAAGGGCAAGCGTTGCAGAAGTCAGTGGGAGGGAGGATGGAACAGATTAGGGGATGGCTGCCTTGGGTCCAGCTCAAGGGACCAGAGCCAGCCAGGAGCATTCCTGCCTCAGGGTCCCCAACAGGATCCCACAGCATCCTCACCACAAAGCCCCCGTCCAGTGTGGCCTCAGAGCTTCCTGGAAAACTGGCCACTGGGTGCCAGGATCTCGGCCCCCTAAATTGAGCTGAGGATCTGCAACACTCTTCCTGTCCTTCATTTGGCATCTGCTTAATGAAAACTCCATTTCACCTCCACCTGAAGTCCCTGCTGGTTCCAGAGTGGAGGACAATCTCTCAGAAAGCAGAGTTTATAGGAGGATCTACACCGGTGTCCCCATCTGAGCCTCACAGGTCCCTCAGATGCCCTTAAACAGAGGGCCCCAGCTCTGTGCCACCAGCAAGCCAGCAAGAGATGGACATGCCTGCTTAGAGCTGGGCTTCCCCGAGCTCAGAGTCCCTTTCTGCAGGGCTGGAGGCAGGAGCCCTCCGACGGCCTCTCCGAACTAATGGAGCCGCGTGTAACTGTAATTACACCAGCTCACGAGCCTGCGCGGGGTGCTGGGCGTGCTTGTTCATGCACAGCCTAATGAAGCATCCCATGTTCTACAAACCTTGCTGTGTGATTTAATTAACCCTCTGCTCCAGGCGTGCCCTCGTCACCCACAGCAAAGGAGGGAACCCCAGCCCGACTCAGGGAGCAGCAGCAGGAACCGTGTAAACTGGGAATAGGTCTGGGACTGGGAGGTCTGGAACTGGGACAGGGGAGCTCATGCACCAGCTAAGGGGTTCTGGGATTTGAGTCTGGGTTGAAATGGAAGAAAAAATATCAAAAGGATAATGGGGGGGGCAGGGATGCCAGGTGACAGCATTTGGAGCAGGGGCAGGAAGATTGGGCATGAAGGAAGGGGCTGTTGGGGAGGCATTCTGGCTGGGGTGTGGACAGATCTTGGTTGACCATGTGGTGGTGTGGTGTGTCCAGAGCCAGGGAGATGAGGATGATACTCAGCTTTGCCACTAACCACAGGAGCAAGTCTGGGCAAGTGGCTCTCTTTCATAAATCCTCATGCAGGATCAGAGTCCTTTACGTACACTGAGCACCTGATTCCCGCAGTGGTCCCATGCAGTGGGGACAATTCTTACTTCCACATTTTTTTTAAGATTTTATTTATTTATTTGACAGAGAGAGATCACAAGTAGGCAGAGAGGCAAGCAGAGAGAGAGGAAGGGAAGCAGGCTCCCTGCTGAGCAGACAGCCCGATGCGGGGCTCCATCCCAGGACCCTGGGATCATGACCTGAGCCGAAGGCAGAGGCTTTAACCCACTGAGCCACCCAGGTGCCCCCTTACTTCCACTTTAATGATGATGAGACCGAGCATCAGAGAGGACAGGTAAGGTGCCCACAGTCACATAGCCAGGAAGGGGTGCAGCAGGGGTCCAGCCCAGGCTGTCCATGCCTACCTCCAGGGCTGGTGGGAGCATTAGTGCTGATGCATGGTGCTTGAGCCCAGAGCCTGGCATGCAGAGAGGAGGACCATGAGAGACATTTGCTTCTTCCAGCCCATCCTATCTTCCTTCCATCTCTCCTCCTCCGTGCCCCTGCTCCACACAATTTCTGTTTCTCCCTAAACCAACTGTGCTCTGTAGGTTTTCAGATGGGCATCTCTTCTCCACCTGGGCTATTCTGGTTGCGCTGCCATTTACCTGGGTACGTAATATTCATGGTACACCAGGTTTCTCACCTGGAAAATGAGGATAGTAATGCCTCAAGGCATTGTGTTGAGGATTAAATGAGTTCATAGTTGGAAATGACTTAGAACAGTGCCCAGCAAACAGCAGGCACTCTAAGTGTTAAATATAGTGAAAGTCACTATTTCCCTTCTCTTCCTTACTCATTCCAGCTAGTAGGGTTGGGGGTGGCAGGCCCTTCCTGCATCAGACTGGTGAGATCAGACTTCGTATCAGGTTGAATAGGCCAGCCCAGCTCATTAAAGGAGCTCCCCAGTGCTGTTCAGATCAAGAACAAATTGACAATGACCATGGTAGCCAACCATGACTGGACGCCCACGTACCATGCCCCATCTGGGCACATTACTCAACTGCTATACCTCCTTTAATCCCACAGCAATCCTATGAAGCATTAAGTGAATTCCCCCATTTTACAGGTGAGGAAACTGAGGCATAGTAAGTGACTTCTCCAATGTCACCCATTTGTCACTCAGCAGGGGCTGTGCTCACAAAAACCAGGGCACCCACCACAGCCCTCTACTCTGATCAGTGTCCTGAGGACTGAGGCGGATAGCGGTCAGGACAGCTGTGCGCTGGGCAGCTGGGTTTGATCACCGACATATTATTTTAGGGCAACAGAGCCAAACCCAGGCATGTTCTGAGCAGAGCACTAAGGAGGCAGAAGGGACCCAGAACCCTATTCCAAAAGGCACCATGGAAGGAATGTGAGATGTTTAGCCAAGAGAAGACAAGACTCACGGAAGATGAGGCTTCCTGTCCTCTGGTGTCTGGTGGGTTCTCATACTTAAGAAGGAGCAGACTTGATCTGTATGGCCAGTGTTGGGGGGCACTTGGGGAGAGAAATTCAGCTCAGTTTATATGAACCCACCCATCCAAGCTGAAGGTGGAATGGCAGGGAGATCGTGAGCTCCCTGGCACGGGACGTGTGTGAGCAGAAGGTGTAGCTTCCCACATAGAAGATGCCACATGGGGAAACAAGCCATCCCTTCAGCACTGGCTTTCCTCCAGCCCAGCCCTAAGACTCAGGAGTGCATGTGCCCGGGATCGGGTCTGCCCCTCCCCAGCTCTGGCTCTCCAGGCCCCGTGCCCAGGGAGGAGCCTGCAGAAGGCGCCTCATAAACCCACACTGGATAAACCCACACATAAACCCACAGAATGTTTTTAAAAAGCTACTTTGGATCAAAGATCAGGTTTGATGACATTTCTAAAAATAGACATCCTCTGAATTACTTCAGAAGCTGACTATCATTTGCCCATCATTTGTCGGCAGCAGCAAGGAGGACGTGGAGAGAGGGAATAGAGTATTTACAACCAATGGGCGGGGCCCCAGGCTGGATATTGTCGGGTTCAAACCCACTGACCCCTGAAAATAACCTGCATCCCTGTAGGTGGCTTCACCTCATCTTACAGGTGAGGAGTGGTCAGCCAGGTACCAAAGAAAGTTCTAACAGAGCCACAGCCCCACCCACGGGATGGACTTGGAATCATTTCTTCAAGATTTCCTGCTCTTGTTTATTGTCTTGTTAATTTTTGCCATTGGTTTTGATTTGAATCTCCCTGATGGCTAATGATGATGAACATTTTTTCATGTGTCTGTTAGCCATTTGTATGTCTTCTTTGGAGAAGTGTCTGTTCATGTCTTCTGCCCTTTTTTTGACATGATTATCTGTTTTGTGTGTGTTGAGTTTGAGTGGTTCCTTATAGATCTTGGATATCACCCATTGTCTGTACTGTCATTTGTAAATATCTTCTCCCATTCCGGGAGTTGCCTCATTATTTTGTTGACTGTTTCCTTTGCTGTGCAGAAGCTTTTGATCTTGATAAAGTCCCAAAAGATCATTTTTGCTTTTGTTTCCTTTGCCTTTGGAAACATATCTTAAAAGAAGTTGCTGTGGCCAAGGTCGAAGAGGTTACTGCCTATGTTCTCCTCTAGGATTCTGATGGATTCTTGCCTCACATTGAGGTCTTTTATCCATTTCGAGTTTATCTTTGTGTATGGTGTAAGAAAATGGCTGAGTTTCACTCTT
Source organism: Taxidea taxus jeffersonii (assembly GCA_003697995.1). NCBI lineage: Eukaryota > Metazoa > Chordata > Mammalia > Carnivora > Mustelidae > Taxidea > Taxidea taxus. Next base: position 50,851 of record RCUC01143248.1, on the reverse strand, counting down.
CTATACATAGCTGTCCAATTTTCCCAGCACCATTTATTGAAGAGACTCTCTTTTTTCCATTGTATATTTTTTCCTGCTTTGTTAAAGATTAGTTGACCATAAAGTTGAGGGTCCATATCTGGGCTCTCTCCTCTGTTCCACTGGTCCACGTGTCTGTTTTTGTGCCAGTACCATGCTGCCTTGGTAATCACAGCTTTGTAGTAAAGCTTGAAATCAGGCAACATGATGACTCAGTTTTGTTTTGCTTTTTCAACATTTCCTTAGCAATTCGGGGTCTCTTCTGATTCCATACAAATTTTAGGATTGTTTGCTCCAGCTCTTTGAAAAATGCCGGTGGAATTTTGATTGGAATGGCATTGAAAGTATAGATTGCTCTAGGCAGCATAGATATTTTAACAATGTTTATTCTTCTGATCCATGAGCATGGAATGGTCTTCGATCTTTTTGTGTGTTTTTCGATTTCTTTCATGAGTGTTCTGTAGTTCCTCGAGTACAGATCCTTTTGGAGAGGATATGGAGAAAGGGGAACCCTCTTACACTGTTGGTGGGAATGCAAGTTGGTGCAGCCACTTTGGAAAACAGTGTGGAGATTCCTTAAGAAATTACAAATAGAGCTTCCCTATGACCCTGCAATTGCCCTACTGGGCATTTACCCCAAAGATACAGATGTAGTGAAAAGAAGGGCCATCTGTACCCCAGTGTTCATAGCAGCAATGACCACAGTCATCAAACTGTGGAAAGAACCAAGATGCCCTTCAACAGATGAATGGATAAGGAAGATGTGGTCCATATACACTATGGAGTATTATGCCTCCATCAGAAACGATGAATACCTAACTTTTGTATCAACATGGATGGGACTGGAAGAGATTATATTGAGTGAATTAAGTCAAGCAGAGAGAGTCAATTATCATATGGTTTCACTTATTTGTGGAGCATAAGGAATAACATGGAGGACATGGGGAGATGGAGAGGTGAGTTGGGGGAAACTGGAGGGGGAGACGAACCATCAGAGACTGTGGACTCTGAGAAACAATCTGAGGGTTTTGGAGGGGTGGGGAGTGGGAGGTTGGGTGAGCCTGGTGGTGGGTATTAAGGAGGGCACGTATTGCATGGAGCACTGGGTGTGGTGCATAAACAATGAATTCTGAAACACTGAAAAGAAATTTAAAAATTATAAAAAGGGACACCTGGGTGGCTCAGTTGGTTAATAGGCTGCCTTCTGCTCAGGTCATGATCCCAGCGTCCTGGGATCGAGTCCCACATCAGGCTCCTTGCTCGACAGGGAGCCTGCTTCTCCCTCTGCCTCTGCCTGCCACTCTGTCTGCCTGTGCTCGTTCGCTCTCTCTACCTCTCTCTCTGACAAATAAATAAAAATCTTAAAAAAAAACAAAATTTAAAAAAATGAATAAAAATTTAAAAAAAGATTTCCTGCTCTTCTCTGCCCAGAATAAACAGCATGAACACACACATACTCACACTCACACCAGTTGGAGCCGAACCCCCCCTCCCCATATATACAGCAGCTTGGGGTCAAAGCCAGGGCCTTCAAATGGGGGATTCACCCGAATCTATCACAGCTGGCGGCTGAAGCCCCATGGGTGACCCCAGCACCACATTGCCAGGGGTATGCTGGTGGCTCTTTGTCTTGGTGCTCTCACCAGAGCCATGACCTGCCCTCATGGGTGGAGGACCCCACTGGCTCCCCAGCCTGCACAAGAGCTTGACCCTTGGGTCCTCTCCTGACTGCCAAAGCTGACTCGGATCTCCCCTGCGGGCTCTTGCATGACCTGCATCTTTAAATTTAGACACCCCAACAATCCTCTTGTTGGCAGGTGGAGATGCTGAGGCCTGAGAAGAGGAGTGACTGGGCCGGTACCGCAGCTAGCAGGAGGCAGAGCCAGACTGCCCCCCGGGACCAGCCAGCTTCTAGCAGCCACCAGCCCTCAGGCCCCTGCTCTCTCCCTCCATCCCTCCTACAGGTTTCATCCACCTGCATCAGAATCTGAGAATCGTCACCTGAGGCTCTGCAGTCAACGCCATGTTGCCAGCCAACAGTGAGAAACAGGCCGATGGGGTCCGAGCCGACCAAGTAAAGCTCAGGACAGCACTCTAAATTGTGAACATGCATACATGTGCCTGAATGTGGGTACGGAGTGCAGTCTGACAGATCAACATTCAAAGCAGTGAAATACCGCCTGGGATGTCCTTGTCCTGCTCCAGGCTGGAGCTAGAACGAGACTGCGCTGATAAGTTACTCAGGATTTACTCAGAAGTGCCCTGTGTTACTTTCTACCCCTAGGAGAAGGCTAGGTCTCCGAAGATCTCAGCTGGGTGTGGGAATGCTCTGTCCACGTGCACAGAGGGAACTCCCGTGGAAACGAATATGTGGGCAGCTCTCTTCTCCACTGGGGTAAGGGCGGCTGGACAGAAAGTAGGAGGCCACGGGGGAGCACCAGGCAAAGGCAACAGTCCCTTTTACTCTCCAGGAAGGCAACAGGCACTTGGAGTTGACGCAAAGCCAGTATCTGGCTCTCACTCCAAGTTCAGAGAGCCTTGCAAAAGCGGCAGGTGTTCCTCCCATTGTACAGATGAGGAAGCTAAGGCTCAGAGAAACCAGGGAAAGGCACTCACAGTGAGCTGCGAGTGTTTACAAGGCCCTGCACTGGTGTCATCCAGAACGAGGCCCTGCAGCATGGAGGGAGGAACAGGGAGCTGAGACCCCAGCGGGGACTGCCGTTCCTTCACAGCACATGGCTGCACATCAGCCCAGTCCCCTAAGCCCTCTGAGCCTCGGGGACCTCATCTGAAAGTACTTCCTGCCCAGGACTGTCTGATGCTTGGCACGAGCTGTCAGCTTCCTCTATCAGTCTGCTGCCGTGACTCTGAGAGCAAGAGGCCCCTCTCCCAGTGGCCAAAGGACCACCTCCTTCATGCTCACAATGATGGGACAGGAGTTGACAGCAACCAGTGCAGGTATCTGGGGAGCCAGGGTCATGAAATGCCAGGACAATGGACAGAAAGTCCTGTCCTGGCACAGAGCTGATGGACACTCCCTTGTCCACGTGTTCAAGGACTGGCTGCATGTCCCTCGCTGAGAGCCAAACACCCAGAACAGGATGACTCCCGAAGGACCCATGCCCACCAGTGCCAGAGGGTCCACCAGGACAGCCTGCAAGCCCCTCGGAATGACCAGCCACACAAGACACTTCTCAAGGTTAGATTTCCAGCTGCTTAAATCCATTTGCACTTGGCAGACGCTCAGCATCTTATTTTTTTTTTAAGATTTTATTTATTTATTTGACAGAGATCACAAGTAGGCAGAGAGGCAGGCAGAGAGCGGGGAGGCAGGCTCCCTGCCGAGCAGAGAGCCCGCTGCGGGGCTAGATCCCAGGACCCTGGGATCATGACCTGAGCCGAAGGCAGAGGCTTTAACCCACTGAGCCACCCAGGTGCCCCTCAGCATCTTATTTTAAAGGCAAATTTGTGCCTGCTTTACTGTTTCTGCTCAAAAAGAAAAAAAAAACTTGATAAGCTTGCCTAGCCAAGGCTCAAGTATGTGTGGACCAGGGTGACGGTTACACTTTGGAAAGCACCTGTGTATCCGGAATCCCATGCCGAGACCAACAGATGCCAAGGCCTTTGAAGAGCTTTGGACACACTGGAGGGCACCTGAAGGTCATCCAGTCCAGCCCTCTCTGCTGCCCTCTCTCCACAGCCCCCCAGGTAGACCTCCAGCCAACTCTCATACCTCTCATGATGGGGAACTCACTACTTCCTTGCACAACCCATTCCGACTTCAGGTGGCTGCAGTGATAAGGACCTACTTCCCCCAAGTGTTCCCCAACTGGTTTCTTCTTCTCATCCTGATCTGCCTTCTGGGCCCACATAGAGCGCCCAGCTCTGATATCCATATGACAAGGGATAGGGACCCCAGGTTCAGGTTCAGCTTTTGTTCTAATCCCTGCTTGCCACATTGGGTCTTTCTATTTGGATTTCTCACCAGAAGTTGTTGTTTTTGTTGTTTTCAAATTTTATTTATTTATTTGAGAGAGAGCGCATGCTCGAGGATGAGCAGGGGAGGGGCAGAGGGAGAGGGAGGAGCAGACTCCCCACTGAGCAGGGAGCCTGAAGCCAGGTTCAATCCCAGGACCCTGAGATCATGACCAGCTGATGGCAGATGCTGAACCGACTGAGCCCTCCAGGTGCCCCCTCACTAGAAATTTAAATACAACACGTCCAGGACTGAGCCCACCATCCTCTGAAACAAACCCACTCCTCCGTCATGTCCACCCATCAGCCCACCCTCAAAGCCAGAGTCAGCCCAGCGCCCCTCCAACTCCCTCAAGATGCAACAACCCTACCATGGAGGTTCAGGAGGTCAGACAACCTGGCAAAGTCACAAAGCTACCAAGAATGAAAGCCTGGCTTCAAACCCAGGTCTGAATGCAACCCAGTGGAAATGTCATAGCCAAGCTAGCAGGACAGACCATCCCTTCTCTCATCTTGAAGTCCCCCAGCATGTTCTTCTGGGACCCCCCCACCCAGCCTCAGCTCAGCCGAGCACTCACCACCACTGCCTCCAGCCTTGTCCACCCCCTTCTCCTTCCAGCTTGGCTTCTCCCACACAGCAGATTGGCTGCTGGCTCTAGAAGGAACTGGGAGCCCTGGCTGAGTCCCCTGGTACCCTTTCCCTTGCTATATCCCCTTCCCCTTCCTCCTGGGAGCCAGGTGCCCACAGGAAGCCTGCCCACCAGGCCCTGCCTCTGCATGCCTGCCAGAGTCTAGAGAGGGGTGCATATGCCAGAACAATTCCGGGGTTCACTGTTCGGAAGCCTGTTTGCCAAGACCCCTAAGCCATGTCCTCCAGTAGCCACAACACAGTGCTCAAAGCCGTATTCTGCTTCTCTCTGCTGCCTCCGTGACCCCTGTCTGGATGAGCTCCTGGGCCCCCCATAGAGACATCATCAAGGATGAGGAGGGGAGGGAGGAAATGGAAAGGGATACTGCTTTTGATAAAACTTAAAAAAAAAAAAAAACAAGAAGAGCTCAGGGATGCCCAGGCCCCATGGACAAGGTACTCACACACATTCTAAGGGATACGTCAATTAAGGGCATGGCCCTTCCTTGGATTCTAATACCTGTTGACGCAGGCTTCAGGCCTTGGACTCTTCTAAGAATCACCACCCTTTCTGGGGCTCCTGGCGCTCCCCACCCCTGTGGCCTCCCGGATAGCACCCACCCGCTCCCTACAATATGCCGAGAATGAGCTCCAGCTCCTCAAATCCCAGGGGCAGCTCAACGGTACGAGTTTCTAGGCCCCCAGCCTGCCTGGCTCCCTCTGGATGCTGAGCTAGCTTCTGGGTAAACATTCTGCTGAAGCTGGGGAGCCCCCAGGGACCCCAGCCCATGGCCTCAGCCCCAGGGCAATAATTCAAAGATGCCTCCTATGTGAGGGCAATCAAACAGGCCTTCTTGGGATAGATTCTGATTAAAACCAGGAGACTCTAATCAAGGATGGGATCTGGGCTGTGTGTACTCAGGGAGGGGAAGGGAAGCGAAGGAAGGGGAGGAGAGGGGAGAAGAGGAAACAGGAGAAGGAAGGTGGGTGCATGGAGCAGCCAGCAGAGAGGGGCTCAGTGGGGTCACCAGGCCTCAAATGGCGGCGTTCCAGATGGATTTCTATCATTCAGTCCACTGCTTTGAGATGACAGAGGTTTCTCTTAGCTGGCCCATGTGGCCCAACCCAGACAGGGCCTCGAGCAGGCAGTGACTCTGGGGTTGACCAGAGCAACTCTCACCCAGGGCCAAGATGGGAAGGACCCAAGGGGACAGGGGACACAAACCCACCCTAGAAGGTGAGAGGGCCTGGCAAAAATGTGAGGCTTTATCCTTCAGAGCCCACCGAGCAACAGAGCTGTTGGTAACAGCAAGCACCCCCAGAGGCCTGGCTGCTCCTTACCCTGTCCTCAGGACACACCTGACGGGAGGCTTGTGATGCCCTCCTTGAGAGAAGGCTGAAGCCCAGCAAGGGTTAGAACATTCACTCAGGGTCACACAGCTGCCAGGAAGCAAAGCTGGAATTCAGATCTGAGTCTGATGTAAAACTCCGTGCTCCCAGGACCAGCTCGCACTGCTTTTAGAAATCCTCTCCCTCTTTTCTAGAGTCCACATCTGAGGGACTGAAGCCCGACCCCAGCCCTTCTGCTGGGTGTGGATTGAATCACCGCACTAGCCCAGACACCCATCAGGCGTCCCTCACTTTGTCGTCTTCTCTGTCATCAAACACTGTACGCAGGAGACTGGGCCAGATGACCTTTCCTCCCGAAGGGACAATGACAGCATGGAAGGCACTGCTGTAGAAGTGGGAGCTGAGGCCCCTGACCCAGAAAGAGCTTCTAGAAAGCTTCCTTCCTTCTTCAGACACTCTCCCCTGAGCTCCTGCCATGCGCCGGGTTCTGCATCTGGCACTAGGGAGTGAAGTGTGAACAAGACAGACGGGCCCTAGGCATGGACACAGGCACGTACACACCCGCCTGGCGCTGGCCCGTGGCCCTCACTCAGGAAGACCAGGCCTTATCCACACTGACAGGTGGCACAAACAGAGGCCTGGGGGGCTCCAGGCTGGTTCCTCCATCAGCACGCAGCTGACAGCAGAACCCAGGACCCTTTGGCCCAGGAAGGCTGTGCACCGGGCCAGCGCTCTCACGCCTCAAATCCAGGGGCTAACAAACTGCAGTCAGTGAGCCAAAACCAATCCAAGATTGAGAATGCTCTTTTTATTTGTCAGGGGGCCTGGGTGGCTCAGTCGGTTAAGAGTCTGACTCTTGATTTCGGCTCAAGTCATGATCTCAGGGTCAAGAAATCTCAGGATCATGAGATCAAGCCCTATGTGGGGCTCTGCACTGGGCATGGAGCCTGCTTCAGATTCTCTCTCCCTCTCCTTCTGCCCTCTCCCCACCCCAAAACAAGAATGCCCTTTGCATTTGTAAAGGGTTGTAAAACAAACAACAAACAAAGATAACAAAGCAAAGTATGCAACTGTATTTTACTCCTGCAAAATGGAAAATGTATTCTCTATCTGGCCACTTACAGCAAAGGGGTGTTGCCCAGGGGTGTTGCCCAGCCAGGGGTGTTGCCCAGCCCCGTGTCTAACACCTCACTTGCAGAAGAAGAAAACCCCGGGGTCAGCAAGTTAGAGGCTAGGCTGGGCTGGGCCCCGCCTGTGTCTTTCCCACTACAAATACAGAGGCTGGAAAAGATGGAAATGTATTGTCTCAGGGTTCTGGAGGCCAGAAGGCCAATGTTAGCAGGGCTGGTTACCTCTGGAGGCTCCAGGGCAAAGCCCATCCTTGCCCTTCTCACTTTTGGCTGTGGCCCCACAGCCCTTGGCCTTTCATGGCTAGTAGGTGTGTCACTCCAGTCTCTGCCTCTGCCTCCTCTTCTAAGGACACCAGTCATTGGATTCAGGGCCCATCCTACTCCAGTATGACCTCATCTTAAATAAATAAGGTCCAAGTAAGATCATGTTCTGAGGTTTTAGGCGGATTCAAATTTGGGGGGACATTAGTCAACCCACTATAGTCTAGAGCTCCCAATTTCTTCCATGCATTCATGCTGTCTCCCCTGGGGAACTGTATTATCAAGGGTCTGGATAATTCTGTCTCACACGCATATGCACACAGATGTTCAACCCCCATGACAGGTGGGCGAGACTTCCCAAGGACAGGTTGTGTGACAACACGCAGGCTGGCACACAGCCACAACAAATGGCTTATTTTTTGCCAAGCCCCACTGCCAGTGTCTCCTTCCATGAGCATGATCCACTGGCAACAAAGGTGAGAATAAGATCATTTGCTCTACATGCATCAAGAGCGTCCCCTCTCTCCCAGCAACCCAGCAGGCAACAAGGCTTTCAGAGGGCCCAGCCTGGGATTTGGAGCTGCCTGAGCAGCTTATGGTCCCAAGGACCAGCCTTGTTCTGCAAGGTGTCAGCTTCTGCCCACGAGCCACAGGGACAGGGCCCTCACCGCTTCCCAATGCCCACCTCTGGCTTCCACCGGCTTAGGTCTGGAAAGGGAACTGCTGGTGGCTGAGCACCTGATCTGCAGATAGAAGTGAGGAATTCCAGGGCCTGGAAGATTATATGAACAGAGCAAACACAAACTTACTGACCAGGAAAGCAGGTTGGTAAAATGAAGTACCATGGCCATACAGGGCGGTACCAGCCACGGACAATGTCTGGACCAATGCACATCTGACCTGTAGAGACTGTCCCGACATTCCTGGCACCAGGACCGCGCCGCACTACGAGCTCACTAAACACGAGGCTGAATGTCACTAATCAGATACTTTAGGTGAATGTATCATCACCTGTTTACCAAGCCTGGGCTTTCTCCAACTGGGCAAACAGCCGTGGGAGGAAGGCTGCTGCTGCTGCTGCTGCTGCTGCTGCTGCTGCTGCTGCTGCTGCTGCTGGGGGTGGGGGTGAAGGGGTGGCCTGGTGGGCTTGAGGAGGGCTCCATGGAGGAGGGATGCAGGGCTGGGCTCCGAGGAGCACGGAGGGTGTTCGGGGCAGAGGGATCGCGGGGGCCAGAGGCACTGAGGCACAATCCCATGTCAGTACCCTTCACCCCAAGCGCACTGGGGGACACACCGTGGGAGTGATGAGCCTCTGATGTCCTTCTGGCTGCTCTGTGGGTGTCCCCTTCCTATTTGGGGTGAACCCCACCGCACGCCCTCAGCAGAAATGCAGCAGCCAGACTCGTCTCAGCGCCCCCAGCCACACGCAGGCATGAGACCAGGGCTCGGCCAATCACGGGCTTCCTGGCTGCCACATGACCTGCACGGGCCAATCGGAAGCTCATAAAGAGAACGGACCCGGAACTGGGTAGTGGTCACGTGGCCTGGGGTCCTGCAGTTGGTCTGTTCTGCCCAAGGGCACCGCAGGCTTCTGGCTTCCCAGCTTTCCAGGCTGCCGCTGACGGATCTGGCTTTGCGGCTCCTGCCCGGTCTCCAGGCCCTAGATGGGACCAGTGCCCCGTGCCATTTCCAGCAATCAGAGCACCCCATCTGGCACCGAGATGTTACCCTAAGTGTTTGTGGCTCCCCGTGATGGACAGCTCCAGAGCGGGAGTGTCACCTGCTTTTGTGCCAGGTGCCCGGCGGCTGCCGCACACCTCGCTGGCGCCGTGCAGACCAACCAGGTGGCTTCCACCGCCAGTGAGCTGAGGGAAGAGAGGAGGGCGCCTGGCACAGGGCTGCCAAAGGAGCACCGCACCTGTACCGCGCTGGGCTCTGCTCCCGCTCAGATTCCCCCGTTTGTACGGTGCGGTCAGCATCAAATGAAATGCAGGCACAAAGGGGCTTTTGGTAACCAGGCCAGGTACATACATACATTCTACAGAAGGATTTGGGTGGCACCCTCTGAGCTTAGCGGTTAAACTAAGTCCACCCCCTTGGCACCAGCTCTGGAGAAGGATATAGTCCCGTTCAGAGATGCTGGGGTTAGGACCCAACATATGAATCTCAGGGGGACACACAGTTCAGCCCATAACAGTAACACATGTACAGGCTCTAGAACATCAGAGACCCTCAATAAAGGTCACGTCCACTTCACTGAAGTCTCAAAAGAATCCTATCTAGCACTGATTGGGTGCCCACCAAGTGCCAGTAACACGCCGTGCATCTTACACACGTCATCTGCCAGGCAGGGAACAACCCGGCGACATGGGTTCACATCCTGTCCCAGGGCCTGCCAGACACTCACTTCCTCCTACGGCTGAGTCCTGCACAGGAGGGGCCGCGATGCATTCACCCAGCACTGGCTCATTCCTTCAAACCAACACTGAGAGACCTACTGTGTGCCAGGCCCTGTGCTATCCACAGGGAAAGGCAGTTTAGTAAGCAAGAAACGCATGTCCTTAAGAAACTGCATTCCAGCTGGGGCAACAGATGTCAAACGGGGCAAGCAGTGTTGGTGAGGTGTACCTCGGGGATCCCAGCAAAGACCCCTCAAAGCAAGCCCTGTGCGTGGGCCTGGACCATTGGTGGGGTTTCACACTGCTGGAGAAGAAAGACATTCTAGGCAGAGGGGCTGGGTGTGCAAAGGCTCAGGGACAGGACAGTGCCCTGTGTGTAGAGCTCTGCAAGAGAGGCAGGGGGTTGGGGAGGACAACCCTGCCAGCTGCCACACCTCGCACAAGACCCAGGACAATGACCTCACCTCAGAAAGTCTACTTCTCCGCTCACAAATGGCCAATGCTAAGAACTCAGAGCCTGACTTTGTGGGTTCAAATCCCAACTCCAGCCCTGCCTAGCTATCTAGCTGGCCTCTCTGTGCCCATTTCTTCCTCTGGGCCTTGGGGATGCAAGTCTCCAGCTCTAGGACTGTCCTGGGGAAGACTTCAGTTAGTATAGGTAAAGAATTTAGCACAAGCCTGGGACCCAGAAGTCTCTAAAGACGGCGTTCACCATTCTTGTGCTCATTCATCACAGGTGGTCTGGGGATGAGAGGAAGAATGTGGCAGGGCTGTGTGCCCGAAGGCAGAGGCTGCACGGGGTGGATCGAGGGCCTTCCTTCTCTGTCGGGTCCCTACAGTAGCCTGCTGTGCTCCCCTGCAGCCCACCCTCCCCAGCCCTAGTGAGCTCTTCCCCATCAGCCCTTCCGTGGAAACCCTGTGCCCAGGGCAGAAGCTCAGCCACTCCCTCCCCATGGTCATTAAGAACAAGCTCAGGAGCCCCACGTGTTCACCTATGCCACCTGCCCCAGTGTGTGAACCTGTGGCTTTTGGTTTCCAAGCAAATACAAAACCCTCTCTCTGCCTTTATGCAGGAACAGAGCCCCAGGCAGCCTAAGCCACTGAAACTTCCTGTCTGGCGGATGCAGGAACCCTGAGAAAAGCTCGTCCCTGCCCATCGCTCACAGAGCAGCACAGCCTGGCATTTCTGAAGCTGCTCCAGCATCAGATCCCGGGTGCCATGGACTGAGCGTTGGTATTCCCCCAGAATTCACATGTTGAGACCCTAACCCCCAGCAGGATGGTATTGGGAGGTGGGGCCTCTGGGAGGCAAGCGGGACACAAGGGTGGAGCCCTCAGGGGATTAGCACACTTCTAAGAAGAAACAGGAGGGCTTGCTTCCCTCTGTACCCTGTGAGCACACCGCAAGAAGGCAGCCGTGTGCAAGCCAGGAAGAGAGCTCTCACCAAGAAGCAAGCTGGCTGGCACCTTGACTACGGGCTTCCAGCCGCTGGCACTGGGAGAAATCAAGCCCGCCAGGCCTCGTCAGGGCAGCCCGAGCCAACTGAGACGGCAGGGAGCGCAATCCGTGGGAGCCTATCCCATGTGGGAGAACAGGCCTCAGAATCAATACTTGAGTGTGCCTGGGGGTGCTCTGCAGCCGGGGTGGGGTGGGCCATCTCCTAGAGCCGGGCTCTGATCCCCGCAGCCGATCCGAGGAGACAGGAGGCACCCAGCCCTCGCCACGGTGCCATGGCCAATCACCTCCTTCCCTGGCAGGCTCCATCCCGGGGACCCACTGGGTCTCTCCACCGGGCCTGGGAGTGTGAGGAAGCAGACAGTGGCCAGCGGCCTGCAGCCCTCACCCGCCACGCTCATCACGGAGGGGAGAGGTGGCCTAGTGCCAGGGTCAGCTGCCAACACTCCCAGCAGGAGGAACCCTTCCATCGGACGTGTTTCCACAAGCTCTTCCTGCGGGTCTACTGTGTGCCGGAGGGAGAGGAACAAGATGGGGCCTGGCCCTCGGATGCTCATGGCCTCAGGACACGGGGTTGGGGACCAGCCCAGGGAGTGGCTGGCTCGGTCTGCTCAGGGAGATGTGGGTTTGCCAGAGGTATTCACATCTGCCCGACCACATGGTCCTTGTGTTTCCAGCGTGAGGATAGGGCCCGTCCCCATGAAGCCTATAGCACCCCGACTTTACCCTGTGCACCCTGACAGCACTCCAAAGCACTCCCAACGGCAGCGCCAGAAGACAGAATGGACTATCTAGAGCAGAGAAGGAATGGCATCATGGAAGGTGGGTGCTGGCCAGGCCCTCAAGAAATCAAGTTCAGCTCCTTTCATAAAAAGAAGAACAAGCCCCAAGAGGTTGGGTCACCTGCCGGAGGTCATCGAGGATTCACATGGAAGAGCAAGAGTCATGCTCAGCTTTGATGGCCAGCCTGCGTTCTTCCCACCTGCATAGCAGGCCCCCCCTATTCTCCTCTTGGGCCCAGAGCTTGGTTCTTGGCTAATAGGACCCACATAGGAACCCTACTGACTGCTCTGCTCCCGTGGGGCTTGGAGGGCCACGAGGAGTCTGCCAGGCCCCTGCCACAAGCCCATTGCCTAGAATAGGTCTGGCATATAGCAGGTACTCCATACATGTTTGTTGAATGAATAAAAGACCTAAGTGGGCGAATGATGGCTCGGCATTCAATACCTCGGTGCTCAAATGAAGACCTGGAAATCCTGAACAGTTCCTTCCAACTAACTCAGCAACTACATCCTGAGTGTTGCCATTTGCAACCAGGCCAAGGGGGCCTGGGGCTCTCATGCCCAGGACTTCCTGGAAGGCTGCCCCTGCCAGCATCCCATGCTCCTTGACCCTTCTCCCATGCTCAGCTCCAGCCATACAGAAATGTGAGCAGCTTCCCCACTGTGCATCTGAGTTTCACACAGCTGGTCTACAGGGCCATGCCCCCCCTTGCCCTCCTCGTGATGCCTGTCCACACCCCCAATGATGACAGCCACCCATCCCCTTTTCTGCCACCCTCACCTCTAGTGGTCAGTAGCCCGTTAGGTGTCTGTTTGCACATTTCCTGCTGGACGGTGAGCCCCCGCAGGGCTCAGTAACTAAAGCCCCAGTAAGTACCTGAAACCAGAAGGAGGTTACGACCTCATAGGCATGCCAGGTATAGAGGGAGAAGATCCAGGTGCATAACTTGCATGGGCATGGCACAGGGAGGATGCTGGGAAGGAGGCTCCTCGGTCCGGGTCACCACAATCCTAGTTCCTCCCCTGACATGGAGTGCCACCAGGGTGGGCACCAGTGCCCCTGCTTTGCAAATAAGGAAACGAGCCCCAGAGCAGGCCAGGTGAGGAGCCACGGTTTGAAATCTTGAAAGGACAGTGTCAGGTCAGCACTCATACCTTCCAGGCCATCCAGCACAGCGGTACCTCCTCTACTTTCCTCTTCGTGCACCTGCCACTAGTTCGTCCCATCTTTCCCTACAGCGGTTCCACAGCAAGCCTATCTGGTGGGTAACTGGAAGGGAAGGCTGGAAGGGCCTCCTGGGAGGAGATCTGCATGGCCTCTGTTTGCCTCTGGTTCCTGTCATGGCTGTGTCCTGGACAGGCACCTCTCTACAAGACTCACTTATAGCAAGAAGTCAGGACAACCGCTGGCCTGAAGCTCCCGTCATCCAGCCACAATATCAAATGACAATATCCCAGTGTCCAGCTTCTGGGCCTGGGGCCTGTTTTGTTCTGTGGAGGGGAGATGGGGGGACAGAGAGGAGACCAAGGTCAGAAAGCCACCTGTGACTCTACCACCAAAGGTCAGGGCCTCCACTTTTCTGGCTCAGAAACCACATTTTGTCAGGGCCAACCAGAGTTTCACAGGCCTGGACGGCTGACTCCACTGAACCAAATTCACAAGAGACTGATGAATAAGCCAGGCAACTCATTTATGGTGATAACACTGACAGTGACCAGGACAGTGGCCAGGACCCTTGTTAAGTGTCTCAGTCATGAATGAGGACCCTGCAAAGTGGGCAGCAGATGGCTGTAATCTCCAGAAACGGAACCAGAGCCCTGAGAGGTAAGGGATCAGCAACAAGTCCCAACCAGGAAGGGGCACAGCTGGGATTCAGATCCAGTCTGCCTGACTCCTAGGATAGGCACAGTCTTTCACTACATTATGGTCTGACCCTGAACCCCATGCTTTCCTCTAACTCAAGGGTCGGCATATGAGTCAGGGAAAACAAAAGCAATAAGATGTTTATACAGAGAAAGAAATCTAATAAGGAATAGGCTCATGTGATTATGGAGGCTGAAAAGTCCAAAGGCTGCAGGGTTGGCCAGCAGCCGAAGACTCAGAAAGAGGTCATGTTGCAATTTGTGAGTCTGAAGGCCGTCTTCTGGCAGAATTCCCCCTCGCCCAGAGGATATCAGTCTTCATTCTATTCCAGCCATCAACTAATTAGATGAGGCCCACCCATATCATAAAAGGTAATCTGCTTAACTCAATGTCTACGGATTTCAATGTTAATCACATCTAAGAACGCCCTCCCAGGAACATCTAGAATAATGTTGGACCACATGTCTGGGCACCACGGCCCAGCCAAGCTGACTGTAACCATCAGAGTTGGCAAACTCTGAAAAAGACCAGAGAGTCAACATGGAGAGAGTTTGTGGGCTACATGGCTTCTGTTGCAGGTCCCCACCTCTGCAATGATTGTGCAGAGGCAGCCACACACACAGTCTGGAAATGAGCAGCTGTGGCTGTGTTCCCGTAAAACCATAGTTACCAAAACAGGCAGCGGGCTGGATTTGGCCTGCAGGCTGTCGTTGCCATCCTGGTTCAAAACCCCAGGACCAGGCAGATGCAGCACAAATTTCTGACTGTGGCACTGCATTTTTCTAACTTCAACACCCCATCTTTTATGATCATTTCTAAGCTTATTTTCACATCCCTTAAAAAAAAATTAACGTGTGGTTCAAATCAGAGTCAATTAACAGTAAATCTCAGGCCCTCCTACATGGTAAAAAAAAAAAAAAAAATGATGAAGGACCACCTCCGCCCCCACCAACCAAGCCTCTCTAAGATGTGTTTTAAGACTAGAAGGAAGGGGGAAGAAAAAAAAGACTAGAAGGGAGGGGAACCATGAATGAAATCAACAACAGATATTAACAGGAACCCCAAAAGCAAGCAGTCAGATATGACAGAATTAATTCCAGCGCCGTCAATCAGAGTGACACCCTAGTCCATGGTCACAAACAGCGTGAGGGGCCCCCCGCGATCCTGGCCATGGTTCCAGATTAAGCTCGCCACAGAATGTACAGTGCTGCTCTGTCTTTCTTCCCCTTGTCTGTAGTGAGAAAGCTCTGACCAGGAAGAAAAGCCAAATTTATGACCTGTCTCCTAGCATTTAACCAGCTCCTTGAAGCTTTTATTGTATGCTAACACCATGGGCATCAATTCTTGATGGAACAGAGTTCACAGTCGGGGGATAAACGAATGTCCAGTCACGTCCAAGAAGAAAGGCTCGGGGAGTGCAGGCTGGCTCCCAGGAAGCTTCCCGAGGTCTGAGGATGAGGGGTTCCTTGCTGGAGATGGCCTGCTCCAACTGGCCTGTGCAGAGAGGGTGTAACAAGGGCACAGCCCCAGAGGGGTCAACGACCTTGCCCAAGGTCACACACCCTGTCTATAGTGGCCTGACCCCCACCTGAATGCCCCAGTTGCTGAGGCTAAGGATTCCACTCAGAGCCTAGTACATCATATCACCTCCCAATGGGGCCCAGACCAAGGTTGGGATGTGAACTTCCACTAAAGAAGTGGCCACGTGAATCCATTTCCTTCCCCACAATGAGCTGATTTTCCCCAACACCAGTATCAATAACACTACGCCATAGCTAGACCCTAGATAGCCATGCTGCTTCACGGTAACCACCTGCACGGTCTCCCCCGACCTCCCTAGAAGCCCTGGGAGGTCCAATTCAGATTTCCCGGAAGGAAGGCAAGGCCCAGAGAGACCTAGCAAGTTGCCTGAAGTTACACAGCCTACACCAGTGGCGTGGCTCCAAAATCTGTGTTTTCTCTGCTCCACTTCCAATGCCTTGTGTCTGTGAAAAGCCAAAGGGGACCACAGGTTCAGGAAGAGAAAGGGGACTCCCCTAAATGACTAGACCCCACCATGCACGGTGCTGGGAAAAACTACTGTGCAGAATCTCAGCGTGAGGTAAGGCCCCCCAGCCAGAGATCCGCGGTCATACTGCGGTCATACCGCGGTCAGAATCTCAGACGGAGCCCACCCAAGACGGACTGAACCGCAGAGGGAGGAGAGGCTGGACAGTAGCATCCACCCATCTCCATGGGAGAAATACTCATACTGTGGCTGAGTTCAACCTACTGTCAAGATAAGGACCAGCTCACAAGACGAGAGGCTTGGTAACTGGCTCCCGTGAGCTAGCATGAGCCGCTTGTGAAGGTGATCTTCAATAATGGGGTGAGGCCCACCTCCTGGAGCTAAGTGCAGGGCCACAGGGCTTCTGGGGGCCTCTGCATTGAGAAAGGCCCAGCAGAGACATCGGCAGGCCACCAGGACCCAGGAGGACCCAGAGGTTAGACCAGCACACCCTGGTTCCTCTGTAAGTCCACCCTTCCCCAGTCTATGTCCCGGGACTGAGCACCAAGCCTGCACTGTGGACACTGTTTTCTATCTACTTCCTGTTCCCTGTCTCCAAACTCCTCCGGCCCCTACCCCCCTTCACCCCTCGCCTGGGTTCTCATGTGCAAGCTTCTGTCCATCTGCACCTGGAACTCTCTGGAAAGAAGATGCCCTCCTGCTCCTGGAGCTGCTTTCCCACCCCCAAGGAGAGTGGGGAGGGCCTGGGCATGGTGATGACCAGCCCCCACTTCAGGTGTGTCGCCATAGTGCCTGCCTTACTCTGGGTGAGGACAATCTTCCAGATTCAGGCCAGAAACTACTTTCACTGGAAATCACACCCAGCCCTGCCCTGCCCTGCCTCCCCCATGCCCCACTGAGTGTCCCCTGGAGCACATCTTTACTAATCACTTGCACTCCTGTCTGGTCTTAGGATCAGCTTCTGAGGAAGCCCGCCCCCTCCCCCCACCACCGCCAAAAGCCTAGGTTCTCAAAATCTCAAGCCTGCCTCGGACGCTTTCCAGCTGTGTGGACTCGGTGTGAGGGCTGGGCCATCTTCCACAGACACCCGCTCCCTGCTCCCCCCACCTTCCACACCCCCAGGCCAGTCTCCAGCTCCCTGCCATGCCTGCCCGCTCTGAGCCGGGCTCCCGCAGGGGTGAGGAAACTGAGCGAAAGTCAGAGGTGTTCCCCACCCCTGCCTTCCATACACTGCAGACCTCGCCACAAGGATATGGGCCAGCACCGCATGCTGAACCACGTTTCTATTTCTGGAGCAAAACATATGAAAATTCATGCTGAAGGGATAAATACTCTTGAACAACTCAAGACATCACTTTAAGTCAGGTTTTGCTGCCAAACATGTTACAAAAATCTTCTGGCTTTTGGAGATTTGGGGGATTGGAGAAGAGCGGTGAATGGTTTTCGTTGGTGCAGAGATGCTCACCGCCTGACCAGACACGTTTACCGGTCACCAACGTGAAGGCCACCATGCCTCTTAGTCCATTTCCTCAAAAAAGCCACTGAAGTGCTAGGGGAACGTGGCCATCAAAAGACATGACTGGGGGCACCTGGGTGGCTCAGTGGGTTAAGCCTCTGCCTTCGGCTCAGGTCATGATCTCAGGGTCCTGGGATCAAGCCCCGCATCGGGCTCTCTGTTTGGCGGGGAGCCTGCTTCCCCCCCTCTCTCTGCCTGCCTCTCTGTCTACTTGTGACCCCTCTCTGTGTCAAATAAAATAAAATAAAATCTTTAAAAAAAAAAAAAAGACATGACTGGAACCACTCAAAAGGAAATTGAGTCCCTGGCATAAGCCATCCTTCTTCTGGCCCGCTGGCCACAGGGGAATCTGAGACTGGAGGGCGGCAAAGGCCTCCTGCGGCCATCAGGCGCAACCCTTTCCTTTTAAAGATGGGGAACTCAAGCCCAGAGAGGAGTTTAGCTTGACAGGAGCCAGGGAAGCCAGGACCAGAGCTCTCATCCATGTCCCTTCACCCAGGACCTGGACATTAGAAACCCTCCAGGGCCCCATCTTCAAAGCTGAACTCAGCCAAGGCAAAGAGGGAAAGCAGAGGGAGTGTGTCTCTTGCCATCGGTCTCCTGTGTTTACAGAGATGTACTTGTAAGGATCTAGAAACACGCCGGGAAATCGGTGAGCAAAGACAGGCAGAGCAACTTGCTCAGCAGAGTGAGCAAGTCTGTGCCACCTGGCTGGCCCCTCAACGCCATGGCCACCTCTGCAGTCTGCGCCTTTGTACCCTAGCTCATCGAAT
Organism: Taxidea taxus jeffersonii; assembly: GCA_003697995.1. NCBI lineage: Eukaryota > Metazoa > Chordata > Mammalia > Carnivora > Mustelidae > Taxidea > Taxidea taxus. The sequence continues at coordinate 32,691 of RCUC01143248.1, read as the reverse complement.
CCTCTACAACACCCCTGCGCTTAGATAAAGCCCCTGCCCCCTGCACCCCCATGGGAGTGAGCTGCGACTGCAATCTCCTTAAGTAAGTTTTCTCACATAACACAACTATCGACCCTTGCGAGGGAGGGGATGGAAATATTTTGGCTCATTGCCCTCATTTCGGTCTGGACCAATCCCCAAGCAGCCCTGCTGTTGGCTTGAATGCACTTTTGCCAGATCTTCTGGAAGACAACTAAGAGGGTGCTTATGCCAGAGTCCTCACAAAACCTCTCCTTTCTGTCCTTTCTCATCCCAGGTGCCTGGAGGAAGAGTCCTGCTCCCAGCCCTGCCACAGCATCCCTAGCCTGCACAGAACTCCGCGGCCTGCCTCCCCATAGTCGCTGCAAAGCAAAGTGCATCACGTGCGACTTGCAAACAGGAGAATGACATTGGAAGAAAGGGAAAGTCAGGCTGGCTCGGGCATGATGCTCCTTGGCGTGTGACAGTTTTGTGCCAGGCAGTGGGGGCCGCTGAACACAAAAACCGCGAACAGCTCAACCCAGCAAGCCTCCAAGGAAGACAGCACAGGAAACCGTGCCGGCTCGCTCGCTGGCTCCCTCCCTCCCTCCTCTTGGCTCAGTCCACAAGGGTTTGGCGGGCAAGTCTCTCTTCTTTGCTTGGGACTTGTCTCCACCTGTACATCAAACAACCTTCACCCTGTTTTACCGGAGAAAATTATATAATTGCTCCAATATTTATTGGGAATTTAACCTGTGTTTAAGACTTTATTTATTTGAGAGAAAGAGAGAGGGAGCACGAGCAGGGGGGAAGGGCAGAGGCAGAGGGACAGACAGATTCTCCACTGAGTAAGGCGCCTGATGCGGACTCAATCCCAGGACCCCCGAGATCATGACCTGAGCCAAAGGCAGATGCTCAACCCACTGAGCCACCCAGGCGCCCCTAACATGTGTTTTTAAACTGTGCTAGATTTTTAGAGAATTGTTACTATATTTGTTAGCATTCCGGTTCAAGGTGCAAGGGTTTCCAGAGCTCTGCCCCAGCCTCATTCTGCCCCCAGCCTGTGTCAGCATGCGATTTTCCCAATTCAGAGGTTTCCCAGGAACCTATACATCCTGCTGGGGCAGAGACCCCCACACTGATTTTTACAGTTAACCTTTTACTTTTGGCCCAATCTGTTGTTTTTCCATTTATGGTAGAAAGCCAGTTTTTTAAAGAAAAATATTAAGCTAATAATAACATGTATGATGCGGAGGTGGTCCCTGACCAATAACAGCTTATAGGGTAGAAACCTGACACAGTGTGGGTACAGAGCAAACCCAGTGATAAGACCAGTCCCAGGACCTCAGAACATACAGGGCAGATGACATCTGGGACAGAGGATCCTTTCACGCGGAATCCCTCAGCAGCACAGGGGACAGGGGAAGAGCTCAGCAAATGACGTTTGTTACCATTGCTGCCCCTATTTAAGGAAAAGGCAAGAAGGAAATAAATGGGATGTTTCCCCTCTGCAACCAGACAGGAGAGGAGAGCCCACTGTGACACCCATTAGCAACAGCAAAAGCAGTTCAAACAAACTTGCTTGGCATTAACCCTGCATAAGCACTGGTTTCCCAGCATCAGCAGGAATTACTAATTACTCTAGTCTAAAGCCCAGAAAGATAAAGAATTAGATTTATTATAAATGCACACTGTGCACTCATGCAGAGATGACTCGCTCTACAGACTGTGACGTGCCCTGATTTACGGCACGATGTTCTCACTGTTTCTAGTGCTCTGAACGAGACACAGGTGAGGAAGAAATTTAAAAATCTAACTTTGGTATGGTTCAAAATAATTCATCTCCCTTCCAGAAAAGCAGAAGTGACAAGTATCTTTCCTGTCATTTTCTTCTAAATTAGGGAGGCATAACCTGGGCTGATGGATGCTTCTGGTCACAGCCTCGTGGCCAGACCCTGAGACCAGCCCTCTCCCTTCCCCTAGGAAGTCTGCAAGTCTCCCCATGGCTCTCCTGCCTCCAGGCTCCCGTCTTGTCTCCTCTCCCCTCCAGATCTGGAGACAGCTTTCTAAACTGAAAATCTGACTCCATCGCACTCCAGCTCAAATACTTTTGTTGGATGGCTACACCTTCAGGGTCAAGTCCAAATGCACATGCACGTGTTGTGAGTTCTTGCTGATCCAACCCACACTTGCAGCCCCAGCTCAGCCAGCTTAAACTTAACCCACACATTGCTATTTACCATTTGTCATGCTCACCATGCCATTTCACATTCTTTAGGGACCAAAGCCTCCACCCACCCTGCCCTCTGCTTTCCTTCACTGCCTGGAAAACTCTGCTAAGCTCTTAAGACCAGCTCAAGGAACACTGACACATTCCCATCCCTCCATCACCACACAGAGGTGTCACAGTCCCTATGACGCCCTCCCTCCCAGAACTCATCAAAATGACACACATCATAGTTGTCTCTTTGTCCAGCTGTCTCCCCTCCACACTACCTCCACGAGGCATGACCCTGGGGACTGAGCCATCTCTAGGTTCTCAGGGTCTAGCCAGGGGTCAACAGACAAATGCAAAGCATCCATGTTGGGCAGGTGGGTCATGGCCCAGTGACAAAGGCTTCACAGACTCATTTTCCAGGAAGTCCTCAGGAAAGGGTATCTATCTACCTTCAGAGCCTCATGCCTGAACAATCAATCCTATGTCTTGGCAAGCTCAAGCCAGAATTCCAATCCTATGCACAGGAGAAGCAGAAACAGGGAAACCCAAAGTCCTATTAGTTCCTATCCCTGGGGCCAAGGATTTGCATGGTGGGTGTGGAAGAACAGGGAAGCAACTTCCTCAAGGAAGCCAAACCCCTAGGCAGGATGGCACTTATCAGACGATAGCCTGGTTTTCAGCAGTGGTATAAAATGCTCAATTTTTTAAACCGTTGTAGTCCTGGAGGCCCAACCAACAGGGAGACCCAAGGTAAAGAATCCAGTTGCCCCCCCAACCCTGCCTGGTGCTGTCCAAGGTGCTGACTTCCAGGCTCCGTTCCATTAGGGCCTCAGCACCACCCTCCCTATCTGCCTTCGCCTCCAAGCCTCCTGGCTAGGCTGACAGCCACTGCCTTGGTCCTGTCTCATCACATTTCCCCTGAACGCCCTTTTGACTGATAGCCCGGCTTCTTCACCGACCTGTCTTAAGTTGTGTCCGGAAGTTGACTCTGAGGCAAGGTTCTGAGCAGAAGTGATTAGTGCATGTTCCTGGGAAAAACCGGGAAGAGTGTGGGGAGTTGGGACCACGACAGAAAGGAGGCCAAGAAGGCAGTGAGGCCCAGAAAAGGCAAACAGAGGACAACGTGGCTAAGCCCTGAGGGGAGTTCTGGGGACAGTGTAGGTCACCCCCAGAGTGTCCCCATCAGGAGCAGGAGGCCAGGGTGTTTGTACCATGACCCCTGGCAGTCATGGCTGCCCCTCAGAGGACACAGATGCCCAGGAACCTTGAGGCCCCAAGGGCACAGGCAAAGGGAGCTTCAGCAGCCTGTAGGAGTATAGGCTCTTAGAAAAGGAAACATTATGGGGGTCCTTATGCACAAGTATGGGGCTCTGAGGGGACATGGCAGAGGCCTGACAACACTGACAACAGTGCCTCTCCTCACCGATGCCACGGCGGCCCTTTTCAACCCAGCTCTGGTCTCTCCCTCCTAAGCTCAGAGCCCTTCCCAGCCCACCAGCCCCAGGGAAAATCTAGCCTCACAGGCCTCCACAACCCACAGTCTCCAACTCCCACCCTATCTTACAGTCTGCTTTACTGGATGGCCTGCAGTCTCTCCAAGCACGCTTGCTCTCTGCCTCCCCTGTGACCTCCTCCTGAGAGCCCTCCAGGCTTGCGCACCTAGCTAACCGCTCTTATCACCCTCTGCAGTTGGGTTACCACTCAACACACTCGTGTCCCTGTTCCTCACCCTTACCTAGACCTCCATTCCTCAGCCTGGGCCTCCTTGGCCCTAGTGGCCATCCGCATGAGATGTAGAGGGTCCTCCGGGATGACCCAGGTACGTAACAAAGGTGTGGTGCTGTGGAAGGGGGGAGGCAGCCCCCCAACGGCTCCACCACGCACCGTGTGTCCCTGCACAAGGACCCAGAACCCTTGTCTCATGTCTTCATCGGCAGCTCAGGATGATAGATCCTCCTCCAGCCCAGCCACGGGGAACTAAACACCAGCTGGGCAGTCGCTCCTCCCCCCCACCACCCCTGCATGTCTCTCAGGCCACAGCAGAAGCCACCTGGCCACTTGGGTCAAACCCAGCACACGGCCGATCTGAGTCAAACACCGACTGTGTGGGAGAAGCCAGTTGGCCAAGACGACCACCTCACCCTCCGATTCGTCTTGTTCCTTGAGCTGCTGAGCTCGGGCTGTCACATTCTGATGTGACATGTGGCATCGGAGCGTGCAGTGAAACTGCCAGCGGCTTGGGCGGCCCCAGGACGAGGAAGCCACCAGCCTGTCCAGAGGGCCATCTCCCACATCCATTCCCAGCACCTGGGCTGCTACTCCCCGCCATCTGCCCCAGCAGCAGAAGGCCCATGCTCCCCTCCGAGCCTCGGGCTGCAGATGATTCTCCCGCTTGGAGCTGGGGATCAGCTCCTGCCTGCTCTTGACAGGAAGGTAGGCAAGTGGGCAGGGGCCTGGGCTCAGGACCAACCACCTTGGACACTCCAAAACTCTCAGGGGAAGCAAAAACCGCCCTCAGCCACCTGGTTCAGCCCATGGGGCTGCCAAGCCTTGACCATGATGCTCTGCTGACCATTCAGCTCCGTTTAGTTTCAGGTGGCATCAGGCCCCAACATGTACCACAAATGGCATGGGGCCAGGGGCCCGGGGAGAGGACACGGTGATCATGCTGCTGAGCATGGCGATAATCGGAGCCACCAACACAAATGGCACTTTCCGCATCCCAGGGACTCACTGAGTGTTCTCTATGAATTAAACCATTTAAGCTTCCAATGACCCTACGGCATGAGAATGCTTTTATCATCCCTGTTTTACAGATGAAGAAACCCATGCACAGAGTGATTAAGCAACCAGCCCTGGGTCACAGAGCCAGTAAGAGGAATCGGGCTTTGAATGCACGGAGTGGCTGCTGGCTGCGAGGTTGAGCCCAGCATTCTCCATAATGAGTTCTGGGTCCCCAGAATTCACTGAAGGAAGACACCTATATTTCTCCTGTCACAGCTGTGGAAACCGAGGCTCAGAGAACTTGCATGACATACCCAGGGCCACGCAGAGGACCTGACCTTGAGTCTGCTGGGCTCCAAAGCCCATGCCCTGGATCACTATGCTTGGCTGCCCCCCTGCAGGCTTAGCACCATCCACACCTATTCCCACACTTTGCAGGAAACCCTGTTTTCCACTCTCAGCATCATGGAGAACAAAGCTCTGTGGTGGCCCCAAGTTTTTCAGTTTCCAGGAGAGATGGGGCCCCTTCCCTCTCCCCTTGGCCCTGCTCTAGTGAGGATCCCAGCCAGCCCACCCAGCAGCCGTCTGGCAGGACTAAATTCATCACACACACCAGCCTGATCAACCTTCATACGATCAGCACCATCTCACAAAAGTGACTCTGGGTTCTCCATCTTTAGCTGATTTTATTAGGAAGGTCTGTAGAGGCCATGGGCTTGTAGCACACACAGGGTGCCCTCCAACCCAAACGTTCTGTCCCAGCTGCCCAATACTGCTGCAGGAAGCAGTCCACACTGGCGTTCAAAAGCCCAAGGATCCCCTGGGATCTGGGGGTCATCAGGCACCATGAGAGGAGCCAGCTTACTCCTGCATGAGTCACTCCCTATTTATGGATATTTCCCATAAGTCACTGGTGCCAAATTCAGCCAGATCATGGTGAACCTCAGCAGCATGGTAGAAAGGACACAAGAAAAGAATCAGGAAGCCCCGGGTTCAAATCCCACACCACCCACTTCCTGGCTGTGTGACCTTCACCAGTGACTCGACCACTCTGGGCCTCGTGTTCCTGGTCTGTACGATCATAATGTCCATGCCAGGCTTACAGGGCGATAGAGAGGCTCCGGAAGATGCTGGGTGCTCAGTAAATGTATTCCCTCCCTACTCCGCCCCCAGGTGTCCTTGCAGACCATCTGGTCCAAGGGCTGGGAACAGATGGCTCCTGGGTGCAGCTTATCTGGCTGCCTTGTCTGGCCCACGCAGACTTGCAAGCAGCGTGACGAGGCCAGTGTTGAGCCAGCCCAGCTCAGCCAGCCTAAGCCACCACCCCGGTCACAGATTTGGACTGCCTGCAGCCCTTTGCCCTGGATCAAGGAAAGAACAGACAGATCAAGAAAACTACAGCCCAGAACCAAATCATGGACAAAGACTGACTATACAGATGGCTACCAAGTGCTCGACACAGGCAAGAGCGAGTCTCCCCAGGTACAGAAACCAGAGTGATAAATCAGACCTTAGCCCTGGCCCTTATTAGAGGAGGTCTGCGTCTGCAGAGGCTGGGGTGTCTGGGGGGCGTGGCCAGGAGGGGTGTCAGTCCCCGTGACAGCCATTTTCCACACCCATTTCCTTTTCTTTAACATTTTATTTATTTATTTGACAGAGAGAGACACAGTGAGAGAGGGAACACAAGCAGGAAGAGTAGGAGAGAAGCAGACTTCCCCCTGAGCAAGAAGCCTGACACTCAAGGAGCCTTGATCCCAGGACCCCGGGATCATGACCCGACCCAAAGGCAGCTGCTTAATGATTGAGCCACCGAGGTGCCCTCACACCCATCTTCTCTCTTTATCTTCCCAACAACAGCAGCACCTCATTGCTACTTCTCCCATTTTGCAGATGAGAAGACTGAGGCTTAATGAGGCCCCATAACTTGCCCCAAGTCCCCCAGATAGGAAGTAGGAGAGCCAGGAGTCCTGGGAATTCTGAATGCACCATGCTGCTAGCTCTCAAGGGTTCTCCCTCACGAAGTTTCCCCCCACGGTCTCAAAATCACCCCGCTCCTTCTCTCTGCCTCTACAGCTCTGCTGCTTCAGAGACCATGATTCTGCATTTCCGAGGCTACTAAGGGTGGAAGGACTTAGTTTCTAACCTTCTTTGAACATAAGGAATCTGCACGTGGAAGGTCCAATATCCCCGTGTTTTCTGAGTAATGACTAGCCGGGCAGATGGTTCTGCACTCAGCAGTTTTTACTGTGACATATAATAATCATCCCGCAGAGACCAGAGAAACATCCAAGGATCGTTTCTGTGGGGCACCTTTCCATCCACAGCCTGGCAGCCTCAAAAACCTCTCCCTGAGCCTTTTCAGCATAACTCCTGGTCATCTGTGTGCTCCAGCTAAGAACATTCCAGATTCTCGTGTTCACTTCCCGGGTAAGACAGGACATGCTGGGATCATTTGCACATCTGCATCAGCAACTGTGCATTTAATTAATCCAACTGGAGCCAATTTGGGGGAAGTTAATTAAGTAAGTTTGCAGAAGGACCGATTATCAGAGGGAGCTCGGCTTTTGCATCTGTGAACCAAACACCCAAAGAGCAAGCTAGGGTGTTCTCTTACACAAAGGCACAGGCTCATACACAGGCTAGTGAGATTGCAAAATTAAAACTGTGAGAAAAGCGGGGTTCTACATATGTAATTTTCACTAATCCAAGTGGTTCAAGAGGCCTTTCTAAGCACCAAGGTTCCTGCTCACTCCAAACGTTCTCCCACTGACGTGGTGTTCCGAGGGAAGTGAAGGGTTCCCTCCCCTGAGCCTCAGCCCTCTTGTGTCCCAGAACTTGAAGAAGAAGAGATGATCTGCTGTCCCTGAGTAGCCACGTGGCTTCCAGTCCACACGAGGGCCTCATCTGGGGGCTGACTGAAGACCTCGCCCTGACTCTGAGAGTTGGCATTTCCTGAATGTGGGCTCTGCCACTCCTGGCTGAGGGACTCTGGGCACAGTTCGCTCCCCTGTAACAAGCCAGTGACAACAGCAGTGACCACCCAGCCTAGGGGGCCATGTTGAAGATAAAGGTAAAGAGCTCAGACAGTTCCTGATCCATAGGAAGTGCCCACAGATGTCATTTATTATGCTGAGACTCTAGAACTCAGAGAGATGCCTGCAGCATCTTCAACGTCCCCTTCCACCGCCCCCCACCCCATCGCCACCAAGCACAGCTGGACCTGGAAGAACAGGGAACATCACTTTTCCAGCCCCGCCCCCACTCGCCCACCAAGCCTAACTCCTCAACCCACACCTGCTGCCGCATTGCCTAGAGCAGCGGAGCTGGATAAGACCTGGGCTTGAGCTCCAGCTCTGCCTCTTAGCAGACATGGGCACAGATCACAATGCCTCCCTGAGCCTCAGTTTCCTCATCTGTAAAATGGACATGAATGCTGCCTGCCTCATCAACAAACAGGGCACAGGTGGGAAAGCCCGCTGCACGCTGAGATGTGCTGTGCCCATGCAGGGGCTTGCAAGAGTCTTACCACTCCGAGGAAACTTCTGCAGTTCTCCCTAGGGTCCCCCTGCTGTCCCCCATTGATCAGATGAGAAAAGGGAGGCTCCGGGGATGGGACACTATGCAATCCACACCAGCACATTCCCAGAGCAAAGGATTCTGCTGGTGAAATGCAAGCGTGATGGATGGAGGGCTGAGGGATGAACCACGGCCTTATTCAGGCAATAGCTGGTTAATAGGCTCAAAGCGCCATGCCCACAGAACTGGGGGAGGCTGCAGCCCTCCAACTGCTGAAAGAAAGAGCAGCCCCAGCCTGCCTCAGGAGGTCCCTGTGAGCCACCCTCGATGTCACATGACTGGGGGGCTCAAGGGGCAGTACTGGGGGTCACACTTGCCCGCAGACAAGAGCAGGGACCGGGGACTCCCAGCAAGAGACCCATGAGGTGCAGAAAGGAGGCCTGGGCCAGGCCCTCACACCCTTCAGCCTGTGGGCCAGGGACAGGCAGCCCTGGCAACTCCCAACACTCCAGTGCAGAGGGAGCCTCCCACTCTCCGTTTCCATGGGGATCCCCTTGAAATAACCCCATAACAGGCTGCTGTCTTCCCTGCGGAGGAAGTGCTCAGGGATAAATGTGATGGAGGGAGTGGAGGGAGGCGGACTCTCACCCGCACACAGGATGCCGTGGAAATTTTGAAGCCCAGGGCTCAGCCCCATGCTGCCCACACACTCACTCTGGCAGCAGAGGTTAGCGGGGCCTGGGGCCAATTTAACCTCAATTCCCTGCTGGCAAGGGGCAGGGGGGTAGGGGGCTGGCACACAAGACCACTTCCCTGGCAAGTGAACAACAAGGAGGAAATCACCCATGGCATCTAAAACAACATCCATCTGTCTCTCATTGGGAGGGCCCAGGTTTGCAGGGACATGGCCCTGGGGTCTAATCCAGGGTCTGTCATCCCAACGTGACCTGGGCAAGCCCCTGACTCAGAGCCTCCACGTTCTCCAGCGCCCCAGCTAAGACCAGATACAGAGATACCTGCAGCTCTCAAATCACTGCCTCCCTCCCCCTGCTGGGCCCATGCTGGCCTCAGAATCCTAAAATATTATGGAAAAGTTATTTGGTTCATGCCATCAAAGGATTTTGAGCCCCTGCTAGGGGCAGGGAGAGTGGGGGGCTCCTGCACACTCCCCGTGGGGTGCACCAGCCATCACGTGCAGCTGGCAAATGAGAAGAAGAAGAGCACCCGGCTAGCGAGAACAGCACTGGCCACAAACGTGCACCAGGCACTTCCTGTGCCATGTGGTTCTCAAAGCCACCCTCTGACTTTGAGAACTGTTGCCCCTACTTTGCTGATGGGTACACTGAGGCCCCGAGAGGACACAGGGAGAGGGTAGAGGACAGGACTCAGGCCCAGGTCCCCTGACACTTGCTCACAGCCCACTATGGGGCCACCTGCCCTGCCCTGCCCTGCCCGGGTCAGCCCACCTTCCCCAGCTCTAGGCTATGGCTGGATGAAGTCTCAGGCTCAGGACCCAACCTGACCCTTGAGAGACGCCCCCCAGCCTATGCTGCATGTCACTATCCCCTCCATCTGAATCACCTCCAGCGAGTTCCAGAGTCCACCTCGCAGCACCATGGCGCCTAGGACTCAGGGAAAAACCCCAGCTGGAACCACCAAGACCAAGGTGCTCAGGCTCTGCTGACCTGGGAGGTGGAAAAGCTGAGGTCTGGGAAGCTAAGAGACCCTCCCTGGGGCCTTCAGCCAGCAACGCCCAGAGCAGGGCCAAGGACAGGAACTGCCATCTACATTTGGCTGTCCGCCTCGCCCTAGGAAAGCAAAGGGACCACAAGCCAATGGGCAGAACCCCAAAAGGAACATGCTGCTGGAAGGCCCTACATCAGGTTAAGTGAGGTCTTGGATAACGGGGATTGGGGGGCAGAGCTGACCCCAGCAGACCACCGAAATGTCCCTGAGGATGGCGCTTCCCGAAGAGAGCCCCTTGGAAGCCCCACCGTCAGCCCTAGTCACCAATCAGCCAACCTCCATCCCTTAAGAGGGAGCCTGTGAGACCAGCCAGGTGCAGTGCGCACACCTGCAGACAGGGCCTGGGCGCACTCCATTCAGTGTCCTCCCACCTGGGTGGCGGGCAGCACAGAGGCGGCCTCTGGACTGTTTCTGGAGGAAAGGCTTTGCAAAGGGTAGAGAGCCATGAAACCCAGTGCTGGTAAGGACTGGGGAAACGGGCACCAGAGATTTGGCTACCTTACTCAAAATACAGGGCATGGGGGTTCATTCGCCGCATCGTGCAACAGAGAGAACAGAACAAAACGAGACAGGCTAGTCTAACAGGTGACAGCTTCGTCCCCACCAAGAACTCTCTCCAGCCGCTAAACACAACAGAGCATAACTCTCCAGGCCAATTCAGAAAGAACAGTATTTTCATATGGGGTTCTGCATGCTCCCAGCATTTTTTACCATATGAATACATGACATTAACTTTTAACAATAAAATGAGTTGGATTCTTTTTTAATGACCGTAAAAGCAACTGCTCATAAAAGTCCACAAAACACATACTTGAGAGAAAGGAAAATACAGAGCCGTATAGATGCGAGGCCCTTGGGGTCCCCAGCCCTCCGACTGACCCATGCCTCATCCATGGGCCCCAATCCTGGGCTCTGTGCAGAGGACCTCCCGCATCAAGAAGTCCACCCCATGCACAGCAAGGTGTGTTGCCCAAAGCAGACAGAAGACTTGTAAATCTACACAGCGGGGAAGCAAATCTCAAAGCCCCAGGATACCAGGCCACCTGGACAGCGCAGAGTCTCCCTGCTCCGAGGGGCCAGAATCTTCTCTTCTTTCACCAGAAGGCAAATGCTGGTGAGCTATGATTTCCAGGGAAATAGCAGGTCCAGGTGCAGGAACTGGGCTGGGGGTTGGGAGGCAGAGAGCCCTGAAAAGAGGCAGATCCCAATCAGCTGAGAAAGCCACCATGCCCTGTTTTTGTAGGATTCAGTCCTAACTCTGTGTCACTCTTATTGCATGTCCCAGATGGCTTTGGGGGCGGAGTCTCAGGCAGCCACATAATTAGCTATGGGAGATGCTGGGTGTGGCAGAAATGGCGTACACTCTGGAGTCAGGCAAGGCTGGGTTGAATCCCAAGTCCACCCCCTTGCTGGCTGTGCAGCCCTGGGCAGGGAGTCTGACCTCTCTGAGCAATTTTTCTCATCGGTGAGGGGCTAGGGGGAAGGGGAGCCGACCCCAACTGCAGGTGGTTATCACGACAAGGACCGTGGTTGGGGCCTCTGGCCAGTACCTGGCATCTTTTCCACCAACGCCGGCTTCCCTCACCTGCCATCAACATCTGCATTTTAACCGGAAATCAGGGTTCTGCCTCTTGCTTTAGTGGGTGTATGGCTACCTAGCTCTTCATCTGGGTCAGAGAAAAATCAAGCAGCAGCTCAGCCAGACTCTGGCAGCTTGCCAAGAGCTTGAAGGAAAACACCAGATGAGACGCACAGTGGGTCAGCTCGGGGGATCCGACCCCACAGCGCCTGCTCAAAGCACACTGGCCAACAACGAAGGAAGGCCGATGGGAGGCCGCCGACAAGTGCCATGAGCCATCCTGGACACAGTGCCCACCCCAAGGCCCCGAGGGTGCAGGGAGGTCTGTGCACGCCGTGGAGAGCCTGGGTTTGGCATCTGCAGTCCAGGATTCAAATCCAGCCCACCCACGTCGGAGCTGTGAAGCCCCCACTTCCATTTCCTTGCCTGTCAACGGGAGGCGATACAATCCCACACCCAAAAGGAGTCCTGAGGCAGGCCTGCCTCTGCCTCCCCCTTTCCGTGCCACCCACTTCCAATTCACTGTTCTAGAGCCATCTTCCCCTCTCCTGTTCCTCCTTAGATTCCAGAACTTTCTCAGGACCTTGGTTCTCCCGTTCTTCCCCAAACCAATCTCAATGCCTGCATAGAGCATGTCTCAATAAATACATACTGAATGAATACACGTCTTCCAGGAAGCCCTCCCTGACTTCCCACCACCCAGGACTTCCTCTGGGAAGCCCAGCCCCGAGGCTCCTCCCTGCTCGCAGCACTGACCCCCATCCACCCGGACTATTCCAGGGACTTCTCGGAACACAGCCCTTGACAAGCACATCAATGGCCCTATTCCCCGCTCCCAGCAAAGCACCTGACACATAGCATGAACTCAATAAACTGCGGACCAAAGATTCGCACCTCACGTAAACGTAAGTCCTCTCAAACATGAGTCTCCTTCTCAGCAGGGTGAGCCTTCCTCCTCTTCTGCCTCTCTCCCCTCCCAAACGTCCCACGTCCCCCAACCAAATGCAGCTTCTTATGGTGACGAAGTCCATCTAACACATGAACACTAGACGTGCTCTCTCTCCTGGTCCCCGTTTTTTTGCGCCCTCTGCAGCCGACAGCATCACCTTTCAGCGCAGAGAGGGCTGCTTTGCTCCTCCTCTAAGAACAGCCCCAGACCAGGGCCTTGGGTTATAAATTCAGCGAAGCCTGTTTTATGGAGAAGGGGCTGCACCGCTGATAGGTTTTTATAGCTGTGAGTTTCCAAAGCCGAAGCATAATGAATTCCCAGCTACCTCCGTGCCATCCCTGCTGTCCCATGGGGCCCAGTTTGGGGGTGGCCAGGGAACAGAAAGGACACCCCTGCCTGTCCTCCAGGCCTCCTGGGCCTTCTCTGTACTCAGTATCCCTTTCTCTCTTCCTCCCCCTGAGGACTCGCCTGGGGTGTCTGGGGACCCTATAAATGGCACCCCCATTCCTGCCCAAGCCTGAAGCTCCCCCTGACAGGGAGAGGAGGACTCAGTATACAGAACCAGGCTCAGCCGGGAGGATGGGAAGTAAGCCCTAACACCAATAAGACTGGCTCTTCCAGAACCCAGAAATTACCTCACCCACCCCCATCCCCACCCCAGGCCCTATGTCACAACATAGCCCAAACCCACAAACCAGGGCACCCTCTCCCCGCCCTGGAGTGCTGGAGCAGTGGGGCAGGGTACAGAGGACCCCTCCTGGGGCCAGGGCTGTGGATCAGGGCCTCCCGACAGCCTGGACAGGAGACCAGCCCAGACCAGAGGGGCAGGGTCCCACTCTGCCTGTGCCTTCCTTAGATGTATAAATGGGTCCAGCCACCTTCTGCTGGCCTGGGGGCCATGTGTCCCTCACAATGACCATGCACATCCCCATGCCCCCCTCAGATCCCAAATGTGTGAAGACTGGAGTCTGTCAAGGTATAGGGGACCTGCCTCCCCATAATGGGCCCCTGCTCCTGGTCTGGGGCCTCATGGCCACATGCTGCCTTCTGCAGAGAACAAATGGGCATTTGTGCCCTCGAGACAGGCTGCATTTCACGAATGAGGGAACTGAGGCCCAGGGAGGCCTTGTGGCTTCCCCAGGGTCGCATAGCCAGTCACCAGGAGAGCCTGCGTCTGCACAGGGTCTCTAAGCCCACCATCATTACCCGTCCCCACAACACACTTCCCCTCGCGAGGGACCCCAACCTCCAGGTTTTCAGCCACTGCCCCAGTTTATCACCTGCCGCCCCACGGCCCCCCTGTGGACACACACGTAGCTAGCCAAGTGTCCCAGTCTGCGGTTTGGTTTGTTTTTTTTTTTAATTGGGTTGCCCCCAGGGAAGATGCCATCAGGGAGGTCTACTTGGGGTTCACATGGGGTTCACAGGGTTGACCCTGGGGCCTCCCAGCCCCACCCCAAACACTTCCAAGTCGGGGACTCAGGGAGCCAACTGGAAGCTAAGTCATCTACAAAAGGTCCGTGTGGGTCCTTGGAGCCAGCTCTGTCCTGCCGGCTGTCCCAACTCACACTCTCCTGGGGATACATTCACCCTCTGGCCCAGCACAGACTGGGACCCTCCCGAAAACATGGGGGGCACCACAGGAACCTTCAGGGCTGGGCTGGCCATGCTGCCCCCATAGCGGGCTTGCCTGCCTGCCGTCCGGACCGGCCACTCTGGTCCCCTCCTCCTGTTCCTAGAGGCCTGCTGCAAGATGTCCTTCAGGTGGTTCATGGGCGGGGCTGGGATTGGGGCAGGTCAGGGCCAAGGGTCAAGGTCTTCAGAGCCACCCTGCAGCGTCTTTCCCTGAGATGCCACATGTGTGTTGGGCTCCCTCCACTTGGGGTTCCCCTGCTCAGCGGAAAAGGAGCCTCTGATGGGACCTTTCTGAGTATTAAGCACACCTCCTGCTTTACCTCTCTGTCCAGCCTTGAAGAGACCCCAAGAAGACATTCTTTTTGGCCCCGGCTTAGAGATGAAGCTAAGGGGCACCAAGAGAGGCTGGGGCAGGTCAATGGCACACAGGAACGTGAATGCAAAGGAACGCCAGACCCGGGGTGACTAGAGTCCCCTTTGGTGCCCTTCTGGGCATCAGCTACAAAAGCACCAGGGGGCAAAGCAGAGCGGGGGGGCCAAGACGGGAAAGAGGGGAGTCGGGAGTCAACACAAGTGCCTGCAGCATCAGGAAGCAGCCCATGTGCACCCCAGCTCCGCCGCCACCTGGCTGGGGGAGTCCTACCTCCCGGGGCCCTCAGTTTCCTCAGCTGTAAAAGGGGGAGAATCACTCCCACCTCTTGATGCATAGAAGATAAGCCAAGTGCCCACTGGCTGGAGAGAGCACAGGCCCACTGCGTGTCACCCAGGCACCAGCAAATGTTGGGGGAGGGGTGCTGTGGCCGGGTTTCTCCCCACCTTGCCAACGTGGGGAACACCAAGACCACCTGTGCAGCTTGGTTCTGTCCCGGGGACCCTGAGGCTCCTTTCCAGCTGCTCCAACACAGACGGATCTGGATGGTGTATGCCCAGGGAACCAAGCCAGGCAGAGAAGACACGCAGTGCGTGACTATATTTACATGAGGTCCCTAAGAGAGGCAGGCAGGCGGCTGGGGGGGGGGGGGGGGGGCTATTGCTTAATGGGTCCAGATCTTCTGCTTGGAGTAATTACGGGGTTTTGGAAATACACAGCGGTGATGGTTGCACAACACTGTGGATGTGATTAGAGGCACTGATTTGTACACTGACAAAGGGTTAACAGGGCAAATTTTATGTTATGTGTACTCTGCCTTGATTTTTGAAAAATCAATCATGTAATATACCAAACACTGTTGAGTTCTAGACTATAAATGAGTGAGTTGCAGCAATATGTCAATTGCATCTCAAAAAAGCTGGATTTTTGTGTTTTGCTTCATTTTGTTAATTAAAGGCATGAATACCCACTAGGCCACCAGAGCCGCATGCTGGCCAGGAGTACTGAGGGGACAGGCTTAGCCCATCTGCTTTGGCCAAACCCAAGGCATGTGCCTGTTCTGTAACCTGCATGAGCCCTGGTGGACAGAGGCTCTTTCCATTAGCTTTGCTAATACCCAAAGGAAAGGGAACCCCACCCACACACACACTCTTACTCTGAGCCCAGAGGCCCAGGGGAGCCTCTAATGCACCCCAATGCTCCCCTGCTCCAGAGGAGAGGATCTGGAGGAGAAAGGTCATTGCCTGGGACTCAAGGCTCACCTCTCATTGGGAGCAAAACCCAAAGGTGTTCCTATCTCCGGCAAAGGAGCAGCCTGGTGGAAAAGGGAGCCAGAGGGTTGAGGGCAGGGGGACAGACAGGCTAAAGAGTCCTAGCAGTCAGACGCTGGTCCCTTCATCTCCCTGAGCTCCCATCTGCTGAATGGAGACATTGATGACATCTGCCTCAGGGACAATGCCTGGACACTGCCCACCCCGCCCTGCAGGCACACAGGGGCTCTCACTGAATGGCAAGGCAGCTCCCTTCCCCTCCACCACATTCACTCAGAGCATGGCGTCCATCGCCTGGGGGGCGGATACCATGTACACTGTGTTTCGGCTCGGGCCATAATGGTTTCCAATAAAACTGCTTCCGTGAGGCTGAGCAAATAGGGTGATCCATGAGGTCAGTGTGTCCTTAGAGTCAAGCCAAGCAGAAAAACCAGCCAGCACACCTGTTTCTCTTTGGCATTCCTCCCCCCACCAAAGGGGCCCTAGTAAGAAAGAATGCACCGCTCCACCCAAAGCCACCTTCCCTGGTGTGGGCACACAACACGGTGCACCTGTAGAGGGGGAGGGGCAGGGGTGACTCCCACTGCCCCCAATCCCACTGTCTTCTGTGTTAACAACTTCTGCCTGGGGCACACAGGGAGTGACAGGTCTGCGGGAAATCTACCTCCTAAAGAAAGCTTGTATTCACCTCTTGTTTTCTGTATTTATTTGTTTCCAGCTTCACGGATATACAATTACGTGTAACATTGTTTAAGTTTAAGGTGTGTGAGTTTAAGGCGATGATTTGATCTGCTCAAATGCTGTAAAATGATTACCACCATAGCATTAGCTAAGCTCTCCACCATGTTCGCATGACTGCCATTTCTCCTTTATGAGGAGAATATTTAAGATCTACTCTCTTAGCAACTTTCAAGTACGTAAGACAGTACTATTAACTATAATCACCCTGCTGGACATTCGATCCCAGAGCTGCTTCATCTTGTAACTGGAAGCTTATACCCTTTGACCAGCATCACCCCATTTCCCCCACCCCCAGCCCCTGGCAAACACCATCCCCATCTCCATTTCCATGCCACTGGCCTTTGTGGATTTCACACGTAAGTGAGATCATGCGGCATCTGTCCTTCCCTTGTCTGCCTTATTTCACTTAGCATACTGGCCTCAAGGCTCATTCCCATCACCACGAACTCCGTGTTTAGACTGGCAAAAGTACAGGATGCTTTTTTACTTCTGATCAGGGAAATGGTATGGGGAAGAGGCCTCTGCTTCTGCTGGCCAGTCAGGACAAGGGAGAATGTCGCTCCCCAGATGGAGATGCAGCGGCTCCAAGGTCAGACCCAGCACAGAGCTTGGCTCAGCCGACCATCTGCGGCAGACGGTTTCCCAACAAGGGCTACGGTACT
The DNA here is from genome assembly GCA_003697995.1 of Taxidea taxus jeffersonii. Classification (NCBI taxonomy): domain Eukaryota; kingdom Metazoa; phylum Chordata; class Mammalia; order Carnivora; family Mustelidae; genus Taxidea; species Taxidea taxus. The sequence goes on along the minus strand of RCUC01143248.1, from coordinate 15,283 downwards.
GTCTCCCATCCCATCTGCTCTTCCACGGAGGACCTGGCCTTTCCCACATCCAAAGGCAGACTCTACCTCCCCTTGAACCTGGCCTGGCCAGTGACTCAACTGAATTAAAGCCACAGGACTGATGAGGGAGACTCCAAGGAGGTTAGGAAATCAAGTCTTCCACCTGCTTCTTGGGATGCCTAATCTGAGAAAGCCAGCTGCCCCTGAAGGAGTCCATCCACCCTGGGACGGCCATGCTGGAGGGGCTCTGCTGACGGTCCCAGGGGAGCGCACCATCCCAGCTGTCCCCACCACGCATGTGTGTGAAACCCCCTACAGATCAGCCCACCCACTGGCTTAGAAGGGGGGGACTCAGCAATGGCCATGCAGAGCCAATTAGCCCAGCCAAGCCCTGCCCAAATTCCTGATCCACAGAATCCAGAGGACATGATAAAACGGTTGTCAACTTAAGTCACTAAGATTTAGAATGGTTTGTCAAGGGGTAATAGTTAACAAAACAACCACTGTGAGACTACAGGCATGCTACCTGACCATTCCGGGGGCTCCAATTCCTGATACACAAAAGGGAGTTACTCCCACCACCCCCGAGGGTGGGTACAATGTCCCCACAACACATGACACCATAACAGTCAAGAAGTGATAGCTTCACCTGTCGTCCTCACCGCCTGCCATGGTCATTCACCCATGAAGCCAAGAGAGTTGTAGACACAGAGAAAGGTTTGCAGCATGAGTCCTCCCCGCACAGCCGAAGCCCATCACCACCAGACACACATCAAGAGACCATGAAACAGTCATAAGTCACCAGGCACCACAGCTGAAATCGACCCTCTTTTTCCTTAACCGGGAGAGACACAGTCTGATGGGTTCGCTCTAATCTATGGTCTGGCCAGAGCTGCCAGATACCCGTGGACTTACTCTTTTTGATGAATTTTATTTTTATTTTAGTGACAACATGAGAGTCACGTCTTTATTCAAGCCCCTAAGAGCTCTCCTATCCTTTCACCAAAAAATTGCATTGCCAGATACCCAGAGACAAGAATATCCTGAAATATGGGAAGTCATTGACAAGGATGATCTCACATCTCACTTTTTAGCACCCAAAGCTGGGATGCCGGTGTCCAGGAGTGGGGCCGTTTCTCCACCCTCCCCCCCACTGTCCCCGGTGCTGCCCGTCCCAGGAGCACTCTTGTAGGGACAGACCATGAAAGGAGGCTCAACCCTCCTCCCTCTATAGGGCAAGCCACCAACCCTCCCCGCCTACCTCCCCTTCGTGCAACACTCACCTCTACTCCCCTCCCCTGCCCACCCCAGGAGCCTCATTGCAGTGGAAGTCGGGGGAACTTCCTCACCTCTCCTGAAGGTGCTCACACCCCACTCTGATCTTCATTCGCACACCCCCCACCCCAGTCCCACTTCACTCTCCAAACCCCTGGACATCTCTGGCCAGTCTTGTTCCCTCTTCCTCCTGTGCCTGGACAGATGACCAAGGGCCCTTTCCAAGCAGCAGCCTGGTCTGTCTGCTCATGAACCAGGCCAGCCCTGGGGCTCCAAGACCCCACAAGTTAATGCTCCAGCAAACCTAGGGCCATGCTGGTTCTCACCACTCTACTTCTGCCATAACATCTGAGTACTGGGAACAGCTTCTCCCCCACTCCCTACTGGCTGCTTCTTAGTGCTTGACTCAGCCCTGCCCCCATGCTGCCATGGGGTCCCAGCTATGGCATCCCACTGTCTCTCAGCACCCAGCACGCTGTATCACCACCATCTGTTTATGTTTCCCTGTTTCCAGACCTTCTCCTTCCCACATCCTCTCCCCACCCACCCACACCCCCACTGCAGTCATCCACCCCAGTCTAATGAGTGGATCCATACCTAGTTACTGGGTGAATAGTTATATGTATGTAGATGGGCTATCATGCAACCATTAAAAATTGTTTACTCGGAAATTATGACAACATGGGGAAATGTTTCAAGATGTTAAATATTTTATTTTTTTAATTTTCTTGGAAGATTTTATTTATTTATTTGAGAGAGAGACACTGAGAGAGAGCATGAGAGAGGAGAAGGTTAGAGAGAGAAGCAGACTCCCCGTGGAGCAGGGAGCGGATGCGGGACTCGATCCCAGTGCTCCAGGATCATGACCTGAGCTGAAGGCAGTTGCTTAACCAACTGAGCCACCCAGGCACCCAGGATGTTAAATATTTTAAAAGATACAAGCTGTATTTACATGACCATCTATAGGGTAAGGGTAAACAGGGAAATACAGTAAAACTGGAACATTTCTGGGGCAGTGACATCAGGATGTTATCTGCCCCCCCATTCTACCTCCTGCATTTTCAAATGTTCCTGTAAAACAGAAAGCTAGAATTAAAATCTTCTTGCAAGCAGCATCTTAACATACATGAAACTTAGCTCCCACAGTCTGATGATATGGGATACATTATGATGATGGATTATATTTTCACAGCTTCAATAAAGAGCCTTACCTCTCCTTGGGGCTATAAACTATTCCGGGTTGTTTTTATCATCTTTCACATTGAAAGCTGGTGTAGGAGCCACAATCATTCAGCCTCTGACTCCTTCAGCCAATTCATTCCATGATGGGTTGTTTGCGAAGCAGACAGGCTGGCTGGAGGTCTGCATGGTGAGTGCCGTGGAGGGAAGGCATGTGTCCCGCTCACAGTGATCCACAGACTGTGTGACCATTGCCATAGCAAGGAATTTGCATTATTTAATATTCTTGAGTCATTGTCTTCAATAAGGAGACTACAGACTGTACTCCTCCAGCCAGGGCTTAGAACATCACTGTGGAAGGGCAATGTGGTATACCGCTCATTCAGAATGAAAACAGGGAGTTCTCAGTTTGGGGGACAATAAAACTGCTGGTGCACACCCAAATCATTCAGAGTGATCTTAATAATCAATGTGGAAATTACACATATCTTGAAACTTTATTTTTTTTGTATTTTATTTATTTATTTGTGGGGGGGTGTGCTTGGGAGCACAGGGAAGAGGCAGAGGGAGAAGGAGAGAGAGAGAATCTCTAGCAGACTCTGTGCTGAGCACAAAGCCCGACATGGGACTGAAACTCAACCACCCCAAGATCATGACCTGAGTCAAAGACAAGAGTCAGACGCTCAACCGACTGCACCATTAGGCACCCCAATGTTCAGTGACTTAAAAAAATATTTAAGTCTTAAAAAATTCTCTTACTGACAGTTTTAAGTGTATAGAGAAATTAAAAAATTAGTATTTATTTAGTACGGTAATTTAAAAACCTCAGAAACGTCGAGAATTCAAGTGTTTTTATTTCTTTGTAAAAACAAATGCGTGGGGAGTCATTTAGACCGTGCTGCTTCTATTGACCATCCAACTGCTGGTACCTTGTCTGTGCCTTGGAGACCCATCCTCACAAGCTCAGGTCAACTCCTGTGATTTTAACCCATGTGCTTCCAACACCGGGAAACATCTTCTAGAGTCGGTAAGTTCTTCTGCATTCCGTGTACCTAGCTGCACGTGAGAGTCCAGTCAGCAATTTCCTCTCTAACTCCGCCCACCTTCCCCACATCCCCATTTCTGCTCTAGCCAGGTCACCTTCACTCCCCTGCTGACTGTCATCTCTGTTGGCCAATTCCCTCTTTTTGATTTTCCATTTGCATAAAGCGTTGCATGGGTTTCTCAGGGAAAGACGAGGAGGTTGCGCTGCCACATGCTTTGCTGTCTGTGAACTAACAGATATGCTGTGACCAGCCAACGACAGAGGCTGAAAGAAGTGATCAGGTCGCAGTCCACAGCGTGCACCTGTTATTTACTGAGTGATCTGCACACTGAAGAGGTAGTGGCAAGGTTTTTGCTTTATGCATTTCCTCACGGTCACCATGCCATGGTAGCTCAAGTCTGATCTGTGTGGCTATAGGTCTGGCATGATTTAACGGGAACATGGGCATTGAAATCTGCACCTATCTGAACTTCGTAAAGAGAAGACTATGTGCTCAGGGGATGTGGCTAGGCAGAAGGGTAGCTTTTATTCACTGGGTCACTCAGACCCATTCTTACCCAGCACCCAGTGGATGGCAAGTGCTGAGCTGTGTAAGATGAAGCAGACGTGTCCGATATCTGTATCTGCTGATGTGTCATGGGGGCAGGACTATGGGTCCTAGGTTTCAGAAAGGCCTGACTGCCAGTCTTGTCTTATGATCTGAGCTGAGTCACTGTCCTGTTTGGGACTGGGAATGAGGGTTTTTTGGTTATGAGGAACAGAAATTGACACAGGCAAACACACAAGAAGGAAGTCCCTGGAAGGTTCTGGAAAAGCTACAGAGTCAAGGAGAGCACCATAGCTAGACAAGGCATCTCAGAAGGAGCAGGAGCTGGGCACAAATTGGAATTCAATCTGGGAATCCAGAACTATTCCAGTTCTCCACTGCTATGTAATAAATCCCAAAACTCAATGGCTTCCAACAGAAACCACTGCTCTTGTTCATGAATCTGCCATCTGGCCAGGTCTTGGTGAAGACACTTACACCCCCTGAGCATGCCTAGGCTCTCCCAGCTGATGAAGAGTGAGGAAGACCCTGGAAAGAGAGAGGGGCACACTCCGGGGCTGACTCCTAGGATACGGGCAACGGCCCGTCAGCCTTCTAGACCCATCAGTCAACTGGGAGCCAGACACAGGCTGGGGGGTGAAACTGTAATCTTTCCAGAAGAGTAACAAATGTCTTCCACACTCAGTGATCTGGAAATGGGATAGAGGACTGGTCTCAAACAGGAAAGACCTAAGAGACAGAACACCCTCACTCAGGTGCAGGACTCGGGATCCTAGTTCAAACCCAGGAACTAGAAAAAGGCATTTGTGAGACAAGTAGGGACCTTGCCAGGATGACTGAGTGTTTGGATGGGAAGGCATGAGTACTCATTCTGGTAGGGCAGGTGGTGGAACTTGGGCAGGCAAGATGTGCCCTGGCCTGCTGAGGGAGTGGGGAGATGACAGAGGGCTGAATTGGCTTAAAAAATTCTTCAGCCAGAAAGAGAGGAAAGTCAATGAAAGGGAGCACAGTGCAATCTTCAGAGCAGCTGGAACAAGGCCATGGGTGAGGAGCAATTCCAGATCCTATTTCCTCTACTTCTGTACATACTTGGAAGTTTCATTAAAACCTTTTTGAAATTGAAAAAAAAAAAGCCAAAAGCTCATCTGATAATAAAAAAATAAAAATAGCTGCCTTTTATGGAGATTTATGTCTGTATATAGAGATTTTACCCAATACTTACTCACAGAAAGTCTCACAGCTGAGGAACCAGGTTCTGAGGCTGAAGCACCTGCCAGCTGGGCCAGGACCAGAGCTCAGGCCCCAGGGACCCAGCCTCCAGCACTGGAAGACTCAGGTGTCAAAGCCACCATCTCCTCAGGGCGGAGGAAGGCAGGAGGCCAGGCAGGCCCAGAGGAAGCCCCAGGCCTGAGCTGGTGATCCTATCCCTGCTTGGGGCAGCTGGGACCTCTGAGTTGCCTTTGTCCTGCCTCAATGGGCCATTCAGCCCAGGACTGTGGAGGACAATAGCTTCCACTGTACAAAGAGGCAGGGCCCATCCTGGACAGCGCGGTGGCTCCCAAGTGGGCCCTTTACCCCAAACTGCCTGGCAACTGCTTCCTAGGCTCAGGCCAAGGACCCCGGGCATTGTCAGGAGACAATAATATGTCACTTTGTGGGGCGCCTGGGTGGCTCAGTGGGTTAAGGCTCTGCGTTCGGCTCAGGTCATGGTCTCGGGGTCCTGGGATCGAGCCCCGCATTGGGCTCTCTGCTCAGCGGGGAGCCTGCTTCCCGCTCTCTCTCTGCCTGCTGCTCTGCCTACTTGTGATCTCTCTCTCTCTCGGTCAAATAAATAAAATCTTAAAAAAAAAAAAAGAAAGAAAGAAAATGTCACTTCGCATATGCTGTTCTTTGTGCCTGGAATGTACTCAAATGCCATGTCCCAGAGGGCATCACTTCCTGACCTGGAGAATGCCACTCCCTTCAGTGCCAAAGCACCTGTCCTCTGTAGAGCTGTGGCCAGCCCCCCACGTCCACCCCCAACCCGTGCAGGAGAGGGGATCCCTCCTCCTCCTGGCCCATCTCAATTGCCTTTAACCACACACATGGATGTGCCAGATGCATGCATTGCCACAAATTCAGCCTGAGCACCACACCAGGCAGTCCTGGGTTCATATCCCACACCCTCCTAAGCCAGGCAAGTAATCAGACCTCAACAGATCTCCCGTCCCTGCCCTGTTGGTCCCTCCACAACAGGTGGAGTTCAGGAGTGTGTGTTCTGTAGGCAGACCACCTATGTCCAAACCCCAGCTCTGCCCCTTATGCATGGTACTCTGGGCCAGTGCCCAAACTTCAGCTCTCTCCCCTGTAAAATGGGGAGAATACATACAACACTAGATTTTGTCAGGAACCAATAAGATAAGGTACTTAGCATCACGCCTGGTATATAGTATGCAATCAGTAAATGGTTAATCATATTAATGGTTATTACATTTGTTTTACAATTATTTAATACTAAAGTCCACATGGGTCATTTTGCATGAGGGCTGCTGGCTGCCAGTGTGGTCAGAAAGGGGCATCTCTCTTGCAGGGCCTGATTTAACCAGCAGGACTCCCCAGGGCACTCGGCAGGGGGCAGCTCACTCTCACTGGCATCCGAGACCCTGGGAGAGACAGCCCCATGCCTTCAAGGACACAGCCTGGCTCCTGTCCACAGAATAAATCCAGGAGCACAGAGCTCTCGAAACATGCCTTCTAGGACCTGGAGTCTTTGCCCCAGAGACAGTGAGACTGGAGAAGCGGGGTGCAAGCGCTCTGGGGGAGTGCAGAAAATAGACAGTAAACTATTCTGTGTGCCAGCAGGAAGACCCAAGTGGGGAGACAGGGCTGCAGCCTGCAAGGGCTAGTGGAAAGACAACATCACCAAGCAGAGCCCAGGGGACAGGGTGCCGAGTGGGTGTGAACACCTGAAAAGGGGACCCGGGGAACGCTTTCTGATACTGTCCTACCTGACGGTATGGCAGGATTTAATGCTGGCCATCCATCCTTCTTCCTTCCCTGTGCCTTCCTAGATGCACTGTCAGGCCTAGGACTCCATGGCCCTCCTGTTTTCTTCCTATCTGGGTGACTACCCCTACCCAGCCCCAGATTTTTCATTCTCCGTCCTTCAGGTGTTGGCGAACGCTGGGTTCTGCCTGAGCTCTCTCCTCTCTGGGCTCTGACCCCACCCGCACCCTCCCTGTCCAGCCACACTGGCTTCTTTTGTGCCCAGACCTCAGTGGCAGCTCCAGAGATAACTGTCCAACAAATGAGTGAGTGAGTGAATGAATGCCAGCAGTGAACTTGCTCCTCGATATTGCACGTCCAGCATCTTATGTCCCCTGGCTTATAAGGGGGAGCAGTAAATGTCTGTCGAACAAAAGGGAAAAAATGTCCCACCCCATTGGTATTCAGACATAAATTAAAACAAGTATTTTTCATCTATGATATCTGCGGAGGTCAGATGACTTAGGGTACCAAATGCTGATCAGCAGGTGGTAAAACAGAAAAATTCTCTGGAGAATAATTTGGCAATATGTGTCAAGAACATTAAACACACTCATAATTTTTACATAAAATTGCATGCATAGGATTCTCTCTAAGAAATTATTCCAGACTTAGGGGGAGGGATGGGAGTAGGGTGTCCTCATTCATAGAAGGGGCTCATTCACTTGGCGTTAGCTATACGAGAAAAAAAGCCACCTCGTTATCCTCATCAGGGGGTGATTAATTGGACTATGGGACACCCATCACAGGAATAATGTGCAGTCCATTAAGGATGGAGTTTGGGGGCGGCACTGGGGTTGCCAGTTGGGTACCCCTCCCCCCGCTAGCACTTGAGACCACACAGGGAAGGTGGACAAGAGGGCAATCAAGTCTGCCTTATTAATGGTAATGGTGGGAGGAGCTAGGGACTCCTAGTCTACTGCCCCTCCCCTTGGACCTGTGGGGAGAGAGAAGTCCAAAGGCTGGAATCTGCAATGAGAGACCTATATGCATCTTCTTGGAATAGCCCCCCCATGAGGGCCCAATGGACAGGGGAGGAGCAGGGACCTTTAATACTTTAGCTCCACCCCCTAGGGAGAAGTTGCCCAATGGGTAGAGACTCTCACATTTCCACCAATCACAAAAGCCAAGAGGGTTGGGGGGCAGACCAAAGGTTCTTTCCCCCTGGAATTCCAGCCTGTCCCCTACAGCAAAGCAGAGCCAATTCTATCATTTTTAGGGCCCAGTGCAAAATGAAAATTCAGAGCACCCTGTTCAAAAAGGAGAGGGAAACTGTCATTAAAGATACTAAAAAATAACGCTCTTTCATTTTCCCCATGACTTGCCGTGGTGTCATTTGCCACTCTGTGCCAATAGGAAAAAAAATGAAAGTTTAAATTACTAGCATGGATTTTGCCACTCATCATTCTATTATGCAATTCCAGTTTTAGATGCAAATATGAGAGCATTTAACTGGAATGCAGAATCACTGAAATACACAATTCGTAACTGGTAGCTTCCATAGGCACGTGTCCTTTCCTCTTACAGGGCAGCAGGAATACAACACCACACCAGCTCATCTGGCTTTACTTCACTTTTTGATGCTTGCACATTCCACACACAGCTCCTCTCCCCTAGGCTCAACGATGAACAGGCGTCGAAAGCGAAGGACTGTGGCTGTCCCATCCTTACCTTCCCTGCTGGGTCATCCTGCTCAGCATCAGTGATCAGCTCACACAAGGACCTATCATGAGTAAGGGGGTATGATAACCGGGTTCCTTGGTCCCTCATGCTCCTTGGAATGTCACTTTCTCCCTTCGGCGTCCAAATAAGGTTCTGGTTCACAGGGAAAAAGAGTGGCTTCTCCACACTGTCTGTATCCACCACTGCCTACAGGGTTGTAGGTCTGCCCCCCACCCCAGGGCATGAGCAAGACCGTGCAGGAGCTCAGCGATACTCAAAGTGCACGTAAGTTAAGTGTGTACAGAAGCCACACAAAACAGCCGAAACACATGTTGACACATGGGCATCACCTCTGCTCAGGCACCCACTCCACTGTCCCATCAGATGTCACTTACAAAATGCGAGTTCGGAGATAAAATTATAAAACTTTCAACATGGCAACGGCAGAGTGCGAAACCAAAAACAGGTCCTCCTGAGTGTGGAGGGCTCCACGTGACTTCACGGGTTGTACAACTAGGAAGCCCGCCAAGCACTGGAAAGCTCTATTATAAGCTCATGTTTCATTTAAAAAATCGCCTTCAACACGGTTTATATGGAGCGATTACAGCTTTTATTAAACACAGACGTGGGCATTAAAAAAAGACTGGAAGGAACTATCACAAATTGCTAACCATGCGCATCTTAGTGTTACAGACTGGAGGCTGTCCTTTCTCTCTCGTCCCCATAGCGACTTCAGTCCTGGCCATTAAACATGGGGTGACACACGGCCACACTTCCGGACCTACGGCCCCCTCTTACAAAAAGGTCCCCTGGCTCTGCGGGCTTCAAGGATAAAAACCAAAACCTGGAGCAAGTTAAGACAACCAGGAGATGATATGGAAAATTTTATTAGAATCTGATTTCCATCTTGCAGAAAGAAAATGAGAAAAAGCCTACCCCGTGACTGCACCATCCCTTGCCTTGGGATTGATTAGAAATAAACAAGTGTGTTGCTTACAGCCTGGGAGGTTTGGGGAAACTGGTAACAACGGGAAGCCCTCCCCCACACAGGTAGCCCTTTGGAGTCTGCGTGGCCTTTGCTCCTCAGTGCCATGTGACAACCCAGGGCAGGAGGCTGTGCAAGGAGACTGAGGCTCAAAGAGGTGATGTGGCTGAACAGAGAACACCCAGTGGTGAGCCCCCACACCCTACAGCTGCCTTCGCTGCCCCCACCCCTGAAATGGAGACAGCATGACCTTGGGAAACTTCAGGATTGCTCCTGGAAGTGATGTTCCTAACTGGAAGGAAGAGGTAGAGATCCAGAAGTCCACTGCTTGATTTTCCAAACCAAACGCTGGCTCTCCCCACTGTCCCTCTGCGCTGGCTTGAGAGCAGAGCCACAAGGGACCTCTCTGAGTCTCCACTTCCCGGTAGAGTGGGGATGGGGTGGGGTTAGCCAGCCTGATGATGGTTCTTAGGGCTACTCTAACTGTACCCCCAAAGGAGCAGGCATCACTGTTGGCAGACCATGATTATTAGGCACTGACTGGGTCCAGGGCTCTGGGCCAGACATGTTTATACACATCAAGCATTGCACGCCATGAGTTCATGGGCAGTGTTCCTTTCACGAAGCAGGGTAGGGAGCTCACGGCATGTTACCATATCAAACAACACTACATCCCTCGTTTCAAGTGATCTAAAGCAGCAATCCAGAGAAGATGCTAAGGCTCTGAGATTGTGTGACCCACCCGAGACGGTGAACCCAGAGTCAGGGATGTGGGTCTCCTGACACCAGATCCTGGGATCTCTCATCAGGCTGGAAATGCTTCCTCGGGATGGCCAAGAAAGGGAAACCAAAACTGGGCAGCTTTGACTTGAGTACAATGAAAGCCATCACGGAGGATTCCTCAAACAGCAAGTGAACACATCAAACTCCCTCTTGGTTTCAGGGATCTCAGATGTTGGCCGTGAGTGACAAGGGAGCCTCCTGGTCTTCTGGATAACGGTGCAGCTGGCTACAAGTAACAGAAACTTGGCTTAAGGTGTGAAGTGATGAGGGAGTGTGCCAGCCCATGGAACTGGAAATCCAGAGGGTGGGGGGGCATCAGCCAGTCACAGAGACCCCAGCAGCCACTCACACTCTGCCTGGGCACCAAGAGCATTGTCACCTTAGGGCTTACTCCCTTCATGGTCTCAAGGTGGCTGCGGGCAACAATGGGGGGCTTTCCTGTCCCTTCACAAGAGAGAGACTGACTTCCTGCAGCTCTACTGTCTACTCAAGCCCATGTGCATTCTGGAACCATCACTGCAAGAGGGACGCACGACCCCAGGACTAGGCTGGCCCAGCCTATGGCCACAGGTCTCTGGCTGGGAACCGCTATGCTCTTTGTGGGGTGAGGGGTCGGCTATTGGGGAGATCAGCCTCAATACCCTCCATGGGGGGCAAATTTGGCTCCCACAAATAGCACACCTCCCCACTGTAGTCTAGGCCTGGGCAGAAGGCCAACAGGATCCCCACACAACTAGTCCAAAACACGAGAACAATTCCATGCTGCAGAAACTGCCCAGCTGCTGGGTTCAAACAGGCTGGTGACAGTTTCCTGACCCTAACAACTCCTTGTCCCAGTCCCTGCTTCATTCCCTCAGCCACACAGTCCGTGGGGATACGCCCATGCCTCTGAAATCACATGCAACACACGAGGATGGCGAGCATACGGGATCAGAGAAACAGAGACGTCTTTCTGTGGATCCAACAGGCACGCAACGCATGTATGACAGAGGTTCATGGCTGATATGCTCCAGGTAGAAAAGCTGGGACTGCGGTCCTAGCAGGAAAGCGTGCCCTCAAGAGCCTTCCCCTTCAGGTGCCTGGGAGTGACCGCTGCCACCTCCCCTGGGGTGTGAGCCCCCAAAACCCTGCATCTGGCCTCTCACTGCCTGCCCAGGGCCACAAAGGAGAAGAGGAGGAAGAAGTTTGTAGATCAGACTGGCCTCGAGACGCCCGCTTCACTCACCCCAAAGCTGAGCTCCATGGCTACAGCAAGAGAACACAGCCAGGACGCATTCCTTCCTGGGCCATATCTGGCTCTTGAAAAAAGACACAGAGACTTGCTGGCACTCTCTTACCCCTGTCAATCCTTCTCCCAAGGGTCTACGTCCTTCTACTGTCTTGAGAGACTCAACTGTACTGCTCTCCCCAACGCCCTCCCCCGAAACTTTCAAAGTTCTGTGTCCCAGAGTGGCCTGCACCCATGCTTAGTGGTGACAACAACACTCTATCAACTGAGCTGAGCCAAGAGTTAAAGGAGGGGGGGAGTCTGCTCTGACTTATTCATACCAAGGTGTGAATGACTAACAAAATCTAAACTCTTCCCAAAGTGTTTGAGATTTTATAAGTGGAGATTCAGGCACTCAATCAGGACTCCCACTAGCAAAGATGACATTTAACTTGAAACCTAAAGGATGAGGAGTCAGTGGTAAGAAGAGCAGGAAGGGGATACTCTAGATAGAGAACACAGCCAGCGCAAATGCTGTGAGGCAAGGGAAAAAAAATGACCTGCTTAAGGGACAGGAAGTAGACCAGAGCCACTGGGGTGTGGTGAATGAGTGTTTGTGGGCCAAATGACCAGGTGGAACAGGAATTTGTACACCTGGGTCTTTTGCAAAATCTCAGCATCCATTATCTGCTCGTGAAGCTCTTCCAGGAACTGTATAAATTACACCCGTGCCCCTGATTAAATACCTCCAGTTGACCAAGCACTGTGCTGGGTATTTTCTGCATTAGCATAATCACCGATCATCCCAACAGTAATAACGTGAAATAAGTTATGATTATTTCTCCCTTTACAAAGGGAGAAAGTGAGGCTCAGAAAGGTTTAATAACTTGTCTAAGATTACACAGCATGAGAAGAGTCAGAAGCAGGCTTTGAACATAAGTCTAAGGGACATCCAAATCCGTAACCCACACAGTGATGGAGCATAAAACGCCAGGTGCAGTGCTGGGCGAGTCCATCTTCATGCAGGGCAGCCAGAAACTGCATCTAATTCTAATTCTAACAATCACAGCTATTGCTTCCTCTCCCAGGCCCTAGTCTCCCTGAGGATAGGAATTTCTGATCTCACTAGTCTCTGCACGGCAGCCCCTAAGCCCTACACCCTACACATGCAAGCACTCAGCTTGGGACGTGGACAAGGTCAAGCCTCGGTTTTGTCTATAAAATTGGGAGGCGAGGTACACGAGATCTTGTGTGAGGCCCTGGCACACAGTAGGTGTTCAACAAACTTCAGCGACCAGCTAACAATTTACAGCTCCAAGGCTCCTCCCTCATCCACTGTCCCACTGGCCCTTCCCAGAAACCCTAAGACCTTGTAGGCAGGAGGGTATTCTCACTCCCATTCTACAGATGGGGAAACCGAGACTTAGTGAGAAGGGCTTTCCCTCAATAGCACAGAGCTCCCTTCTAGAATATAGGCTGCCCAAGGACAGCATCTTTGTCTAGTCCCCAGGGCCAAAACAGTGACTGGCACACAGCAGGGAAATATTTGCTGAATGAGTGAATAGGAATTAAAAACATCACTTCTTTCTCAAACGATGCACTCCTCACCTTGCTCTGCTGTAAATTTCTGGAAGCAAGCTAGAAGGGTGGTGGGGTGGGATGAAGAAGGAATTAATGTTTGCAAATGTCCGCCATGGGTCAGGCATGGGGGTTTTTACTTTTAATCAGAGTCCTGCATCCCATCCCATCATCCTCAAGGTTGAGATGAGAAAACAGAGGCTTTCTGCAGAAAGCCAGACCGGAATGACCTGCCAAGATACCCTCTCAGCCAGAGCCAGACCATGAGGGCACCTGCCAACAACCCAGAAGCGGCTCACCCTTTGCGATCAGCAGCCTCCGCGCAGAAAAAACACCCCGACGCACGCTGACTCTGCCTCGCCCTCACCAAGGCAGGCCACAAAGGGCCGCTTTCAGCTCCCTGGGCCCCAGAAAGCCTGAGCTTGGGGGCTGAGCCCTCACCCAGCCAGGCAGCCCTGCCCCCTTCCCTTTCCCCTCCTCCATCAGCAAAGCGTGACTCAGCGGTTCTCCTCCGGGGAGCGGGGAGCGCCACCCCTCAGCGTCCCTCCTCCGGGGATACACATCTAGCCTCAGCTCTCCGGGACCGGACGCAGGGGTCCCACCCCGCGCTGGCCCCGCGCTCCCGGGCCTCCGCGGGACTCTGGCTTGGGCTCGGCCTCATTTCCGGCAGAGCCAGGCATTAGACCGCAGACACAACCCCGGAGTCAAGTCCCTGCCGCCAAGCCCAAACAAGGTTCCCTGACACAGGCACCCACGCGCGGCAGCCCAGCGGAACGCCATGCGCAGGGCCCCTCCCACTGGGGCACCCACCGGGGAACCTCTTGCTACCAACCCACCAACACTTATGCGGCCAGTCCATCGGCCCCTAGGGAAGGTGCAGCCAGTCCCTAAACCCGGGAAGGTCTCCAATGCAAGTGTCCCCACTGCCGCAGGCTGACACCCCGCGGCTAGCGATCACCCTATCTTCAATCAGGGATTCGCTCCGCAGACCCCTGGCTGCGGTTTGGGAGCTGTCCCCCACCATTCTCTGGGCAAGCTAGAGGAGAGAGACCGTTGGAAGTCACAGGTCCATCAGCGCTGACCAGCGGGATTCTACCACCTCGGGGTGGGGGTTGGGCTTGGGCCTGTTGGGCCAGTTTGGGGGACTTCAAATGCAGGGTCCCTTTGGGAAGGCATGTCCCACTTTTAGGGGAAAATTCTGACAGTTTGGGGCCAGCTCCTTCTGTCTCAGTATAACTCACCGGGAATAAAAGACCAACCCCAAACCGGCCGCTGTCTCCCACCCACCAGGGGCCCCTGCCTTGGGAGGTACAGGCAGTGCCCCGGGACAGCGAGCCTCTTGGGAGAGGAGGGGGGAATCTGGGATTGGATTTTTTCCCCCGTGGATCCCTCTTCGTCTCTGGGGAGTGGGCAGCCTAGAAAATTCTGTGGGCTTTGGGCAGGGCTGAAATGGCAAACCCAGAATTCTAAGCCACTACATCTCCCTGGATTTCTTCACCAGATTAACCGCAGGAATGGCCTTTTTACAAATGATGGCCAGGGCCGATTCAGGATGCCACCAGGCCTGGGGGCCGAAAGCTGCCTGCCGGAGGGCGGCGCGGAGGAGGGCGCTGGGCAGCGGAGGCCGGCGCCCTCGGGCTCCCTCCCTCCGGGACCCGGGGCAGGGTGGGGTAGGGTGGGGTGGGGGGACACGACACACAGCGCGCGGTCCAAACCTTCGGAGGGCATTCGGTGCGACGGCATCCCCACGCCGCGGCCGGCCGGAGGGGGCCTCAGACAACACGTACGTTACCTTCAGTCACATAGCTGTGGTCCCGCAGGAAGCTGTGGTTAATTTTCCGCGTGTCCGTGTCCTCGCCCATTGAAGGCCGTGCCCGGTGCCCTGGGCATGCCCCGCCGCCGCACACCGATGCAATCCGCAGAGGTCGCGCCGGGCGCGCGGGCCATGCCGCCGCAGCCTAGCAGGGGCGCGGGCCGCCGGGGCCCCGGGGGGCGGGC
>RCUC01143247.1:0-35369 GCA_003697995.1 Taxidea taxus jeffersonii | reverse complement strand
GCAGACATTTAACTGACTGAGCCACCCAGGCATCCCATACTGTAAACTTTTCATCAGATAACTTACTTATCTTTGTTTCATTGAGGTGTTTTTCTGAAGTTTTATTTTCCTCTTTCATTTGGAACATCCTCTATTTCTTCATTTTGCTTGACTTTGTGCATTTGTTTCTATGTGTTGGGTGAGATCAATATTTCTTTCAGTCTTAAAGGAGTGGTCTCATATAGGACATAAAACTAATCATTCAACTTGCCCTAGTTCTTGGTTGTCTCTAAAACCTTTGTGATTATCCAAACAGCCTGATTTATTTTTAATAGTTTTCCATGTTTGATGAGGTGCCAAGACTCATCTGTGTTTCAAAGGGAAGAATCTCAGTCAGTACCTAGTTTCAGTCTCTTTGGAAGCTGAAACTCAGGCAGCAGCTTTTGAAGTATCAAATATATACAGTTCTTTGTGATCACAATTATAAACCCTGCTGTTCTGCAGACCAAGAGATCTGGAGGTGTCTTCTGTGTAACAATTGCAAAATTTGGAGCTCCAGATGAGTGCATAAAGTCCTTTTGGGGAGGTACCAGAAAGGTCTAGGAAGGCAGAATGAGAGAACAAAGATGGTGTCTCCCAGCCTCTGTTCCCTTACAGCATCTCTAACTTCTAAGTGTGTGGTACATCTGAATTCTGCCCCTCAGCTGAAGCTTCAGGACAAATAAATAGGCTTCCTTTCCAGAAAGATGGGGGTGTGTTTCAGTCTTGTCTGTGCAAAGTACTGGGGTTGGAAAGCTACCAAGAACTATCTCTCCCGTTGTTGTATTTCATGGGATCTAGTAACACTAGATTCACCTGTTCTCCAGAGCCAGACACTCCAGGTTATCCCCTGGGCTGCTGCCATAGGAACTGGGATGCCAGTCATAAAATAAATAAATAATCAAGACACCAAACATGTAATATGTAAATATGTAAAAATATGTAAAAGCTTCTCTTTGAGAGATGATAACGCTGTGGGGTATGGCAGAGATTACATAATGTCAGTGCCCAATGTACAGGTCCAGCAAGGCAGAAGGAATGCACAGGGATGGTTCTTGCCAATTTTCATGATGCAGAGGGAGAGCTCAAGGATGGCATGCTTCTGTTGGTTCTAGCAAGGTAGAAAGAGAGTGCAGGGGTGGCACCTGCCTAGTTTTAATAAGTTATAGTTAGAACACAAAAAAGGCACCTATCAGTGCCTCCATTCTTGTAAAGTATCTTAACAGGCCCCACCTTTTATGCAAACATTTTATGATTAACAAATGAATATCCTTCACATTATAATCAGGGTGATTTTCAAACTGCTGCATCTACCCTAGGACTAGGGATGAGTGAATCTACACATGAGCTCTTTAAGAGCAGGGTTTTTTTGCTTGTTTGTTTTTTGTTTATTTGTTTGTTGCTACTGTGTTTTGGGTCTTATGGGTACAAGACCCATTTTTTTTCAAAGACAGATGTTTTAGGGGCTCATTTTTCAGGTGTAAATCTTATGAATCATTCTCATTTTTCAGGTGTAAGTCTTATGAATTGTTCATATATGGCATGAACAATTCGCTGTTCAGGGAGAAGCTTTAGATTAATGAAATTCCACTTAATGATAGGTCACCACGCTTGGTGTGGGGTTATTGGTGCGATTCCATCTCAGCCTTTCTTATTCATCTTAATGTGGCCCTTATCTCATTTGATGTTAAGAAGCTGTGGAGCCAGTTTCCTTGTCTTTTTCAAAATAAATTATTTTATATGGGGTTGTATATTTGTTGTGTTCATGGGAAGAGGTTGCTTAGGACCCTCTTACATTGCCATCTTGGACTATCCTTTGTTTATATTTTAATTTCAGTTAGTTAACCTACAGTGTTATATTAGTTTCAGGTGTATACAATATAGTGATTCAACAATTCTGTCTCTCTGCACTTCTAAAATTTAAGGTTCTACTTTTCTGTATGAGGAGAATAAGCCTGGGGGTCAAAAAATTCCTTCTGTAAAACAATTAATTTGAACAGAACCATTTTCTCAAACAGTGCCTGGGAGAAAAGAGTTCACACGTCAGATATACTTTCCACAGATTAAAATAGGATATTTTGCTGTAGATGAGAAAAAAAGTTCCTTCTACACTCTTAGGTTCTGTGACTGCCCTAAGAAATAAACTGAAATGAGACAAATCAATGGGAAAAAATACAAATTTATTTATGGTTTTTATGTGTCACAGTTTTCAAAAGGAAAGTGGAGGCCTAAAAATGCTGTTAGTACCAAATGTTTATTACCTTTTAAACACAGAAGGAAAAAAATTTGGGGATGTGATGTGTCAAAGTGATTTGGCCTAGGGGTGCATAAATTGAGGGACAGTAACTGGGAAATACATGGAGGAAACTAAAGGAAGGTGACAATTACTATAGTAAATTATACTCATCCATTTTAGCATCATCTCTCAGTTTCTGGCGTTATGAATATTTTCCTCTTCCAGGTATAGGAATGGCACCTATCTCATGAGAAATTTTATGATGTGCTTTGGTTTAAAAATAGGGAGGTCAGAGAATGTTTCCTCCATTTGCTATTTTTCAAATGTCTTTACTTAAAAATAATTGATATGACAATGTGGCATACTTTGGGGTGATATGTTCTGAACTCCTTCATTGCCTAGATGAATGCCTTCAGCACAATCTGGTCTAAATTAAAAGCCATTTAGGGGCGCCTGGGTGGCTCAGTGGGTTAAAGCCTCTGCCTTCGGCTCGGGTCATGAACCCAGCATCCTGGGATCAAGCCCCGCATCGGGCTCTGCTCGGCAGGGAGCCTGTTTCCTCCTCTCTCTCTGCCTGCCTCTCTGACTACTTGTGGTCTCTGTCTGTCAAATAAATTAAAATAATAATAATAATAATAATAAAATAAAAAAATAAAAGCCATTTAGATTGTCACTTAAAATTGAGCTCAAACCTAGTGTACAAGTAATAAAAGCATTTTTAATATAAGATTTTCAACACTTTATTATAAAATACATCTGTGTTAGGTGATGTTAGGTGATGTATAGGCTAATCTTAGTGTTCTGAACCCATTTTATTTTTAATGGAAGTATAATTAATCTGGTGTTATACTAGTTTCATGTGTACAATATAACAATTCAGCAATTCTATACATTCCTCAGTGTTCATCATGGTAATTGTACTCTTAATCCCCTTTACCTATTTCACCTCTCCTCCACCCACCTCCCCTCTGGCAACCACCAGTTTGCTCTCTGTATTTGAGAGTCTATTTCTTCTGTTTGTCTCTCTTTTTTTCTTTATTTGTTCATTTGTTTTGTTTCTTAAATTCCACACATAAGCAAAATCACATGATGTTTGTCTTTCTCTGACTGACTTATTTCACTTATTTCACTTACCTGCTAGGTCCATTCATGTTGTTGCAAAGTTTGCAAATGATTCTTAGATTTTTCAGGTTAGGTCAAGGTGAAGCTGGAGTTTTGTATTTTTCTTACATCTGTGGAAGCCTGAGGGAGCTAGAATTGGGTATTTCTTTTCTCCTAGGTAGATTAAGCTGTGGTAAAACTTCAGCAGGTTAGACTCTGGTAAAATCTTTTCTCCCGAAGGCATGTCTTATTAGGAAGAAAACAACACCATGGGCAGAGGGTTCCTTTTCTCCTCCCTCCACAGGAAACTGGTAGAGCTACAAGAGATGAAACTCACTAAAGTTTGCACCCTGGCCCCCATGACTATGTCCCACAGAGTTCTTCTCTACCAGATTTGTCCATGTTGAGACTCTGGAAATTAGAGTTTAGGTTTTCCTACCTGTTACTTGTCCTCCCAGAGATTTCTGCTTTGGGCATCTCTATATCCACCTGCTTTTCTCTCCAATATTGGGGTCAGTGGTTTGCTCTGTGACCTCAATTCTCTGACATGTAAGTTGAGTTATTGCTATTAGTTTTCCAGCTCTTTTCATAACATATTGTGAGGGAAAAGAGTCACAACTGCCAAGCTACTTCCATGTCTCACTGCTGGAAACCAGACATCTCCCCCTTCTGCTTCTTTTTAATTTTTAAATTCAGATAAAATTTATTTTCTTATTGTAATTGCTCTAAAAGATAACTGTAAGAGCAAAAACAATGCAAAGTCTTGTATGTTTATAGCATATGAAAAAATAAAATGTATGACAACAATAGCACAAACAATGGAAGGGAGGAATTAGGAATATCCTGTTGCAAGAACCATATACTATATGTGAGGTGGTATATTATTAGAGGATTATATTAATTCTCTGTAGACCATTCCATAAAACAAGTAGGCAGGGAAGAAATAAATTTACAAAAATATGTGACCTTGAATTCCACATTTGGATTTCATTTTATGTATTTTTTTCATTCTGGGATTTCTGGAAAATTCTCAAGAATAGTTCCTCCATCTTTCATTAGTCTCTTTTTATTATTATTGTGGGATTTCCATTGGAAAAATATTTGTATTTCTACCTTCCATATATCTTAAGTTTTATGTCTTGTTTTCTAGTTCATAGTGCCTTCCTTGATCTGGTCTTCTAGTTCATGAAGTGACTCTCCAGCTATACTGGTCTGTTCTTCAACTCAATCTAACTCATAAATGCTTATCTATGCATTGTGTTCCAAAATTCTTCCTTCCTTCTCTGAAGCTTTTATGCAGCTTATTTTAAATTCTTATCCTCTTTTTATTAAATTTAATTTTATTTTTTTCACTGTTCCAAGATTCATTGTTTATGCACCACACCCAGTGCTCCATGCAATATGTGCCCTCCAAAATACCCACCACCAGGCTCACCCAATCTCCCACCCCCTCACTTCCAAAACCTTCAGTTTGTTTCTCAGAGTCCACAGTCTCTCGTGGTTTGTCTCCCCCTCCAATTTCCCCAAACTCATTTCTCCTCTCCTTCTTCCAATGTCCTCCGTGTTATGTCTTAGGCTCCACAAGTTAGTGAAACCAAATGATAACTGGCTTTCTCTGCTTGACTTATTTCACTCAGCATAATCTCCTCCAGTGCCGTCCATATTGATACAAAAGTTGGGTATTCATCCTTTCTGATGGAAGCATAATATTCCATTGTATATATGGACCATATCTTCTTTATCCATTCATCTGTTGGAGGGCGTCTTGGCTCTTTTCACAGTTTGACGCCTATGGCCATTGTTGCTATGAATGTTGGGGTATAGATGGCCCTTCTTTTCACTACATCTGTATCTTTTGGGGTAAATTCCCAGTGCAATCACAGGGTCATAGGGTAGCACAATTTTTAATTTCTTAAGGAATCTCCACACTGT
This sequence comes from Taxidea taxus jeffersonii, assembly GCA_003697995.1. NCBI lineage: Eukaryota > Metazoa > Chordata > Mammalia > Carnivora > Mustelidae > Taxidea > Taxidea taxus. The sequence goes on along the minus strand of RCUC01143247.1, from coordinate 30,082 downwards.
TTTCCAAAGTGGCTGCACCAACTTGCATTCCCACCAACAGTGTAAGAGGGTTCCCCTTTATCCACATCCTCTTCAACACACGTTGTTTCCTGTCTTGTTGATTTGGGCCATTCTGACTGCTGTGATAGTACCTCAATGTAGTTTTTTTTTTTTTTAATTTAAGCTTTTTTTATTTAAACATATAATGTAACCCTACCACCCTCTCCCAACCCCTCTCCCCCCCCAACCCCCTCAGTTTGTTTTATGACATTAAGAGTCTCTTATGGTTTGTCTCCCTCCCGATCCCATCTTGTTTCATTTTTTCTTTTCCTACCACCTTAACCCCCACCCCCGTTGCATCTCCACTTCCTCATATCAGGGAGATCATGTGATAGTTGTCTTTCTCCAGTTGACTTATTTCGCTAAGCATAATATGCTCTAGTTCCATCCATGTCGTCGCAAATGGTAAGATTTCATTTCTTTTGATGGCTGCATAGTATTCCATTGTACATATATACCACCTCTTCTTTATCCATTCATCTGTTGATGGACATCTAGGTTCTTTCCATAACCTGGCTATTGTGGACATTGCTGCTATAAACATTCAGGTACACGTGCCCCTTTGGATCATTACATTTGTATCTTTAGGGTAAATCCCCAGTAGTGCAATTGCTGGGTCATAAGGTAGCTCTATTTTTAATTTTTTGAGGAACCTCCATGCTGTTTTCCAGAGTGGTTGCACCAGCTTGCATTCCCACCAACAGTGTAGGAGGGTTCCCATTTCTCCACATCCTCGCCAGCATCTGTCATTTCCTGACTTGTTCATTTTAGCCATTCTGACTGGTGTGAGGTGGTATCTCATTGTGGTTTTGATTTGTATTTCCCTGGTGCCCAGTGATGTGGAGCACTTTTTCATGTGTCTGTTGGCCATCTGGATGTCTTCTTTGCAGAAATGTCTGTTCAGGTCCTCTGCCCATTTCTTGATTGGATTATTTGTTCTTTGGGTGTTGAGTTTGCTAAGCTCTTTATAGATTTTGGATACTAGCCCTTTATCTGATATGTCATTTGCAAATATCTTCTCCCACTCTGTCAGTTGTCTTTTGGTTTTGTTGACTGTTTCCTTTGCTGTGCAAAAGCTTTTGATCTTGATGAAGTCCCAATAGTTCATTTTTTCCCTTGCTTCCCTTGCCTTTGGCGTTGTTCCTAGGAAGAAGTTGCTGCGGCTGAGGTCGAAGAGGTTGCTGCCTGTGTTCTCCTCAAGGATTTTGATGGATTCCTTTCTCACATTGAGGTCCTTCATCCATTTTGAGTCTATTTTCGTGTGTGGTGTAAGGAAATGGTCCAATTTCGTTTTTCTGCATGGGGCTGTCCACTTTTCCCAACACCATTTGTTGAAGAGGCTGTCTTTTTTCCATTGGATATTCTTTCCTGCTTTGTTGAAGATTAGTTGACCATAGAGTTGAGGGTCTATTTCTGGGGTCTCTATTCTGTTCCATTGATCTATGTGTCTATTTTTGTGCCAGTACCATACTGTCTTGATGATGACAGCTTTGTAGTAGAGCTTGAAGTCTGGAATTGTGATGCCACCGACTTTGGCTTTCTTTTTCAATATTCCTTTGGCTATTCGAGGTCTTTTCTGGTTCCATATAAATTTTAGCATTATTTGTTCCATTTCTTTGAAAAAATTGGATGGGATTTTGATAGGCATTGCATTAAATGTATAGATAGCTTTAGGTAGCATAGACATTTTCACAATATTTATTCTTCCAATCCATGAGCATGGAACAATTTCCATTTCTTTGTGTCTTCCTCAATTTCTTTCATGAGTACTTTATAGTTCTCTGAGAATAGATTCTTTGCCTCTTTGGTGAGGTTTATTCCTAGGTATCTTGTGGTTTGGGGTGTAATTGTAAATGGGATTGACTCCTTAATTTCTTTTTCTTCTGTCTTGTTTGTGTAAAGAAATGCAACTGATTTCTGTGCATTGATTTTATATCCTGACACTTTACTGAATTCCTGTACAAGCTCTAGCAGTTTTGGAGTGGAGCCTTTTGGGTTTTCCACATATAGTTTTGATTTGAATCTCCCTGGTGGCTAATGATGATGAACATGTTTTCATGTGTCTGATAGCCATTTGTATGTCTTCTTTGAAGAAGTGTCTGCTTGTGTCTTCTGCCCATTTTTTGACATGATTACCTGTTTTGTGAGTGTTGAGTTTGAGAAGTTCTTTATAGATCCTGGATATCAGCCTTTTGTCTGTACTGTAATTTTCAAATATCTTCTCCCATTCCATGCGTTGCCTCATTGTTTTGTTGACAATTTCCTTTGCTATGCAGGAGCTTCTGACCTTGATGAAGTCCCAAAGTTTCATTTTCATTGTTGTTTCCTTTGTCTTTGAGGACATATTTTGAAAGAAGTTGCTGTGGCTGATGTCGAAGAGGTTACTATCTATTTTCTCCTCTAGGACTTTGATAGATTCCTGCCTCATATTGAGGTCTTTTATCCATTTCGAGTTTATCTTCATGTATGGTGTAAGAGATGGTCAAGTTTCATTTTTCTATACATAGCTGTCCAATTTTACCAGGACCATTTACTGAAGAGACTGTCTTTTTTACATTGGATATTTTTTTTCCTGCTTTGTTGAAGATTATTTGAAGATAGTATTGAGGGTCCATATCTGGGCTCTCTACTCTGTTCCACTGGTCTATGTGCCTGTTTTTGTGCCAGTATCATAATGTCTTGGTCATCACAGCCTTGTGATTTCAAGTAAAGCTTGAAATCAGGCCACATAATGCTTCCAGTTTTGTTTTTCTTTTTCAACATTTCCTTAGCAATCTGGGATCTCTTGTGGTTCCATACAAATTTTAGGATTGTTTGTTCCAGCACTTTGAAAAATGCTAGTGGGATTTTGATCAGGATGACATTGAAAGTACAGACTACTCTAGACAGTATAGACATTTTCACAGGGTTTATTCTTCCAATCCATGAGCATAGAATGCTCTTTCATCTTTTTGTGTCTTCTTCAATTTCTTTCACGAATGTTCTGCCATTCTTTAAGTACCAATCTTTCATCTCTTTGTTTAGATTTATTCCCAGGTATCTTATGGTTCTTGGTGCTATAGTGAATGGAATTGATTCTCTAATTTCTCTTTCTATATTTTCATTGTTATTGTACAAGAAAGCAACTGATTTTTGTGCATCGATTTTGTATCCTGACACATTACTGAATTGCTGTATGAGTTCCAGCAGATTGGGGGTGGAGTCTTTTGGTTTTTCCACAGAAAGTATCATGTCATCTTTGAAGAGAGAGTTTGACTTCTTCTTTGCCAATTTGAATACCATTTATTTCTTTCTGTTGTCTGATTGCTGTTTCTAGGACCTCTAGTATTATGTTGAACAACAGTGGTGAGAGTGGGCATCCTTGCCATGTTCCTGATCTCAAAGGGAAGACTGTCAGCTTTTCCCCATTGAGAATGATATTTGATGTGGGTTTTTCATAGATAGATTTTATGAAGTTGGGGAACGTTCCCTCTATCCCTGCATTTTGAATTGTTTTAATCAGGAACAGTTACTTTATCTTGTCAAATACCTTTTCTGCATCAATTGACAGGACTATGTGGTTCTTCTCTCTTCTCTTATTGATTAAATTAAATAATTAACAGTAACAGTAATTAACTAGTAATTAAAATAGTGGCCCCCAGTCACTAACCTGGTGGTTGCCAGAGGCGCCCTTTTCTCTCTACACCCCAGCATCAATAAAACTGAGAGTAATATTGGTCAAGGAAGCCTGCTTCTGGTGGCTGTTTTTGCTGGAACTGCTGTCTGGGGTCCAGTTCCACGCAGGGTGTACTCAGACCCTGTGGTCCCACAGGTCATGGAAGGTTGCAACCAAAGGATCCCCCCCAGAGATTGTGCCGACTTCTCTCCAGCACGTTCTCTTAGGCACAGGGTGGGAGTGTTCAGACCCTCAACCAGTGGCAGAAGTCTGTGGTCCTAGAGAGCTCCAGGTGGCACGCACACCTAGTTCTTTCAGGCACCAGCAGGAGTGCACCCAGCCCAGCAGTGGTCTCCCTTCTGTTTCTAATTTCTATGGATAAATGTCCTGCCATTATTTCCAATCTATGCTGTTTGTGTCAGCTCACTTCTTACGACTCAAATGTAAATGAATTAAAATAACCCACATCCCAGCAATAGATTTAGGAAAACTTTTTCTCAGATTTCTCTTTCTGGGAATTTGCTAATCATGAGACACACTTCTTGGTTGATGTTCTATGGCCTTTGTATTATCTAACATATTTAACTTTTCTTCTTTTGTTTTATTTTAGAATTTTCAGCTTTTCCCCCAACTTTTCCCTTGACAGTATATATTAATTTTATATATGAATATATATTTTTATTATACTTGTTTTTTTTAAGTTTTTATTTAAATTCCAGTTAGTTAACATACAGTGTAATATTGGTTTTAGGGGTACAATATAATGAATAAACAGTTTCATACATCATCCAGTGTTCATCATGACAAGTGCACTACTTAGTCTCCATTACCTATTTTGCCCATCCCCACCCCAGCTCCCCTCTGATGTATATTAACTTTAATATTTTTACATTTTTTAGATTTTTAATATATGTGTGTGTATATATATGCATATACATATATATATATTTTTTTTTTAATTTAAGTGACTGTGTGAGAGAGAACACAAGTGGGATGAGGGGCAGAGGGTAGAAGCAGACTCCCCACTGATCAGGGAGCCCTATGTGGGACTTGATCCAGGGTCATGACCTGATGTGAAGACAGATGGTTTACTGAATGAACCACCCAGGGACCCCTACCTCTTATTTTTAAGGGCTCTTTGATAATTTATTATTGTATGATTATTTCTTTTCAGACAACTATAGGGTATTTGTGTGTGTGTGTGTGTGTGTTAAATTTTTAAGGAAGTTTTAAAATATTTTACCTTTATTGAAGTATAATTCACATATAAAACTGTAAGATATTTCAAGTGTACATCATAGTGATTTTATGTATGTATGCACTGTGAAAGAATTCCTCCTCATCTAGTTAATTTCACATCAATCACTTTATGTATTTACTTTTTTTTTTGGTGAGAACATATATAAGTTTTAATCTTAGCATATTTTGATTATAAAATACAATATTATCAACTATAGTCACCATGTTTTACTTTACATCCCCAGAATTTATTCATCTTATAGCTGAAAGTTTGAACTCTTCTACCAACTTTTCCATATTTCCCCTCTTGGCCCCTGACAACAAATTTTCTACTCTCTGTTCCTATGAGTTTTGAGTTTTACCTTTTTTTTTTTAAGATTCCACATGTAAATAATACTATAATGTATTTTTCTGCCCTGTCTGGCTTACTTTACTAAGCACAATGTCCTTAGGGTCCATCCATGTTTTTGTAAATGGCAGGATTTCCTTATTTCTTATGGCTGAGTAATATTCTTGTGTGTGTGTGTGTGTGTGTGTGTGTGTGTGTGTGTATCACATCTTTTTTACCCACTCATTCATTGATGAACACTTAGGATGTTACCATATCATGGTTATTGTGAGTAATACTATAGTAAGCATGGGAGTGCAGATATCTCCTTGAGATCCTATTTTCATTTCCTCTGAATATATGCCAAGAAGTGGGATTGCTGGATTATATATATGGTAGTTCTACTATTAATTTTTTGAGGAAACTCCATACTGTTTTCCACAGTGGCTGCACCAATTTACACTCCCACCAGTGGTGCACTAGAGTTTTGTTTTTGTTTGTTTTCTCATACACTCATCAAAACTTGTTATCTCCTATCTTTTTGATAATAGCCACTCTAACAGGCAGGAAATGATAGCTCATTGTGGTTTTGATTTGCATATCTCATGACTACTTTATCTGTTTGGGATCTTCTATTAGTTTTATGAAAATCTTAGTATTGTTTTTTCTACTTCTGTAAAAAAGTTCCATTGGACTTTTGATAGAAATTACATTAACTCTGTATATTGCTTTGGGTGATACAGACATTTTAAAAAATTAATTCTTCCAATTATTGAACATGTAATACTTTTCCATTTATTTATGTCTTTGATTTATTTCATTAACCTCATATAGTTTTCAATATATTGATTATTTATTTATAGGTATTTTATTTTTCTGGTGTAATTGTAGTATTTTTAAATACAATATCATCTTAAAAATGTTTGGTGGATACCAACTACTTCTGTTTTCCTTTTATCTTTCCTTATACATTTCTATACTTATCTGAGTTTTGCTCTCTCAGGTTCCTAATTTCTTCGAATTCCTGCTGATCCTTTCATATCCACTTATATAGAAGATAACATGATAGAAATATTTATGTGAAAATGCGGGAGAGTTTGTTATAATGCGCTTTACTTTTGAGTAATAGAATAAAAAGTTGCCACTTATGCTGAAGGCCTTAAATTGTCCTATATATTTTTTTCTTTTCAGGCAAACAAATTCCTTGCTAACTTTCCTAGTTCTTGCCAGATAACTCAACCAACAGTTTTTAGAGAAATTCCCTCCTTTTTTTGCCCAAATAGTGTGCCCTGGATTGTTGCACATTTGAATATGGTTTTGGAGAGTGTATTGTATAACTGGGAATTCCAAGTACAAAGTTTTAATAAATTCTTTTCTATCCCATTTCTCATCCCTGCCCTTTTTTGTATCTATGGTCTCCAAATTCCAAATATAATGGCTGTCTAGACTTCTGCCCAGAGAATTGGGCCACCCTGCTGCTGTTGTGCCTTGCTTCCTCACTGCTTCAGTAGAATACATGGTTTTGCATTTGATTTCCATCTACCAGAAGGTTGTTCTCTGAGTTTTCCTTCACCCCTCAGTTTCATTCTGGAGATATGTAATTTAAACCTTTCACTCCTTTCCTATAATTTAAAATGATGTTTTGGTAGTTACCATTCAGAATTTTATCTGAATTTAAGTGAAATAATTAGAGTTACAATAATGTAAAATTACTATTTATTATGTACATAAAAATGACCAATGTGTTGAATTTTTACCTATGACAAACCCTTTACTATATAACTTACAAATTTCATCTCACTTAATCCTCATAATTCTATGAGGTTATTGTCTCCATTTGTAGGTAAGAGGCTCATGCTTTGAAACATTGAGTGTAATTATGTTAGAGTGTCTCCAAAGATAGCAACCACTAATTCTTTCCTCCACTTTCTTTATAGGTGTGTCAAGAAGTGACTCTAATATCAGTGTTTATAAATTGGCCTTTAGACTTACTTTGATCAACAGACCTTGGCAGAGGTGATGCTGTGTCAGCTCTAGTCTTAGACCTCAAGGATTCTGAACTCTTCTACCTTGTGCTTTATAGGGAAGCCTTTCATCATGCTCTAAATTAGTTCAGGCTAGCATACTAAAGGGTGAGACACTGTGTATTTGTGAGTGTGAGAGAGAATTGCACCTAAGTTAGTGTTAAGTGAAAACAGTTTGGATTTTCCAAGCTAGCACAATCACTAGCTAATTGTAGCCACATAAATGACCACAACTAATGACTCAGGGACACAAGAATTGCCCACCAGAGCCCTATTTAAATACTTAACTTACAAAATCATAAGAAAAATAAATTCTTATTATTTTAATCCACTAAATTTTAGAAGAGATGTTATACAGTTATAGATAACTAAAATTTCAACCTAACGTCACATAGCTAGTTCATGCAAAACTGGAATTCATCACCAGTATATCTGAGTTGAGAGCCTGAACTGGTAACCAGTACTCTAAGTTACCTTATAGTATTACAATCTGTTTGCACAGTAAACAGATTGAGACTTTCTTAAGTTTATTTTACTCATAATAAATAAAACATGAACAAAATATTAAAAAACATATTTGCCATGCAGCAGAGTAACCCACAAACTGACTGAAGCCTAAACAAATAAATAAAAGATAAATGGAGGGACGCCTGGGTGGCTCAGTGGGTTGAGCCGCTGCCTTCGGCTCGGGTCATGATCCCAGTGTCCTGGGATCGAGTCCCATATCGGGCTCTCCGCTCGGCAGGGAGCCTGCTTCTCCCCTCCCCTCTCTGTCTGCCTCTCTGCCTACTTGTGTGATCTCTGTCTGTCAAAAAAAAATAAAAAATATAAATAAATAAATAAATAAATAAATGGAATCACTAATAATAACAAGAAAACAATGAAGAAAGATGTACAGACACATATAAAGCTGAGTGTGGTTTAATCAAATAAAATCCTGGATTCTTATCATTGTCTCCTCTTGTCCTAAAGACTCTTTCTGAATTGCATAATAAACATCCCTTCATAAGATATTTACCCAATGTCCGTTACAGAGTCTGCACACTGTCTACACCTCTGTGAGAAGTGCTGAGGAGAAGGATTCAGCTCATTTCTGTTCATCCAACCACTTTCTGAACATTCTTATTTAGCTTTTTTCTCACTTATGTGCCCCCAAAATTTCTAACATGGCTTTGCTTTGTTTAAACATAAAATCATGCTCAACTTGGTTCTAATGAAGTTCTTAATAAAGTACTATTGGAGAAACTTAATGATAAAATTTTCCAATTTTTCTTTAGGTGTATAAGGCATTAACTATTTTGAAGAACTTCCAAACACATGTTGTCATGATCAACAGACAATTACTTAGGGCAAGACAATGTTGAAATAAATGTAGAATTGCATTAAGTTCCTTTAGCAACTTTGTAATGTAGGACCAATAAATACTGTCCTTATTTCATAGAAAATGACACAGAAACACAGGGACAAGGACCTCTAACCATTTGGTCAACTGGTCAGCTCAGAGTTGCACCAGCACCTTCCGAGCTCCTGTTCACTTCTTTACTTTGACATCTGGTGCTGTGTGAAATGCAGGCTATAATTTCCTCAGACTGTTTTTTTTGTCAATTTTCTGATAATATAGTAAAGAAATTTAATGGAAAACATCTGATTCTGATAATCAGTTTCCTATTGACATTAAATAAATATGTCAATTCATTTATTCCACAAATATTTATTGTGTTGGAGATAAAGTTATGATAAAAGTATTCTCTGGAGTATTTTATCTAATGGATGAAAAATAGACATTTAAGCCAGCATGGTAACAGGTATAAAATTTATATTCAAAATGAGATGAAAGCACTAAACAGGGATTAACTTTACTGAATAATAAATGTGGCTGATTAAAATTTGTAATATCTGGATTCATGAATATGTTTCTTCAACCAAATATGACCTCAAAATCTGCTCCTGAAGAGTACAGAACATGTATTCCTGGGATTTTTAAAAATTTATGCTTTGTTTTACTCTGTGTGACAACTTGAAAGCACAATTTCTAATATCCATGTACCACTGTAGTATAACTTAGTTTGGGAAATTGGTTCTCATGTGAAAATTCCACTTGACCATTTTCCATCTTGTCTGTGAAGAGTTTTTGTAAACTGTATTGTACTGAAAATACAACCATGGTCAAAAACAAAGAGTTGCAAAAACAGACAGTTGTTGGTAAAGATTGTAAAATACCCAAGATTTTTCGTGGCTTGAGATTGAGAGAGGATATTTTGATAAATTGCATTTGTGTATGTCTCTTGATTTTGAATTATAGAAAAGTAGGTGTAAATCTCATCACACAAACACAGCAACAAATGTCTTATTTTCTTTTCAAAAGCTATTAAATTCAAATGTGAAACATTTCCTGCTGGTTATGTTTAGATCACTAACAAACACAAGATTATCAGGTTGTCGATGAGATCTGAGCAATTACTACATAAACAAAACACAAGGAAAATGACAAAAATTGAAATAGGATGGACAGTGAAATAACGTTTACTAAAGGATTGAAATCCTGCTTTGAAATGCTATTTGCAAACACTCCTGGTGTTGTGTTGAATGATTGTCTATATGTAGTTTACCTAGAAAGGCTGTTTGGAATAAAGGAATGAATATAAAAATCAGGAGACGTGGGTTTTCTTCTTCACCCTGATGAATAAACTTGCTTTGAACACTTAGTCAAATCAATTTTTCTAATGTTCAATTTATGCAATGTAACATTAGGCAAAAGACTTCATAATTTCCCCAAACCATTCTGCTATATTAAAAAAAAAAAAACTGACTTATAGTAGAATTACACACTTGAAGTAAGAAGGCCTGAATTGAAATTCTACACTAGCTGATTTATTAGTTCATCATAAGTGAGTAATTTCAAATATTTAAGCTTCACTTTAAAAAAAATTCAATTGTGGATAATTTATACCTAAATTCTCATGTTGCCTATTCTTCAGGACAACAGATATTTCTTAAAGAGGACCTTTTTTAAAGTTTCACTAGAGGCTCAACACAAACTTATTGATTGTTCATCAATCGTTTGTCAATCAATTGTTCATCAATTCTCTTACCAAATTATGTCACAAGTGATTCTTATTGCATCAATGTCTCCATCACATTAATCAACTTTGTCTTCATCAGTTTTCTAGGGAATAGGATTCACAGGGTGAGAGGACTGGAATGCCTTAGTAAAGAATCAAGGCCTATTCACATCCCTTTAAGAAAAGGCATATTGGAAAAGCAAGACTGACTGATATTATGTCTCTAGTCAAACACCAAGGCTCAGACTAAGACTATCATAACTAGGTTAAAGATTAAATAAAAATTATCAAATAAAGATTCATTTATGTGAAATTTAAACCTAATTGAACACAAAAATTTAAATTTGAAACTGATTGAATTGTAGGAAACATTTGCATATGGTTATGGGACTTTCTTCTAAATTAACTTTATTATTAAATAAATGTCTTTTGCATGTGAGATTTGAATATGGGTGTAATCTTATATAAAGGTTAAAAACTAAGTTAAATAATTTCCCCTAAGACTTTTTTTTTTGATGTGTAGAATTAACAAGAATAAAAAGAGATTCCTATGTTCTAGAAATAGGGACACATTCCTAGAGCCAAATAAACTGTATATAATGATATTACCTTTATTATACTCTCCTATATTTTTGCTCACTTTATTCACTGCATATTATAAATAATAAATACAGCATCTCCATTACCTCAGTTATATTACTTATACACAGAGACTATGAGGAAGTATGAACAAAGGGTGTTATTAACCCTCAAGGAATGACCAAGAGAAATTTAGAAAAATAATTAATTTGGTACACCTATGTTAAGATCTGTATTTGCTCTCCATGTAATGGTTGATCACCTTTTTAAAAATCAAGTTTCTTAATAAATAGTCTCACTTTTATTATTTAAAAGACAACTAAGATTCTTTAAAAAATGTTCTATCAAAAAATGTATACTTAGAATTAAATTCCTCTTACAAAAAATATCATAAATAATAAATGTTTATTTGAGGGTCAGAAAATTAAATGTTTGGAAAGCCTATATTACTGCTAATCCTTTACATTAAATTTATTTCTTTTTAAAACATATATAACCCTCAATGATGAAAGCTCCTGTATAAACCACGTCAGTGTTTTAACAATTTTGACTGAGAGAAATTCTAGCTAACATGAAATTCCTTCACTCTGTTTTAACCTATCAGAGTTATAATTTATGAGTTTGCTTTAGGAAGAAAATTCTACTGGTAGCATTTAAAACAAAACAAAACGAAATTTGTGTCTGTGTGTCGTAGCAAAAAGGAAGATTGGAAGGAGTTCAATTTGGTTGTAAGCAAAAATTTCTAGCTCTTCATGAGGTCAGCTGATTGCAATAAGAGGCCAACTAGGGATGCCTGGGTGGCTCAGTGGGTTAAGCCTCTGCCTTCGGCTCAGGTCATGGTCTCAGGGTCCTGGAATGGAGCCCCTCATGGGGATCTCTGCTCAGCAGGGAGCCTGCTTCCCCCTCTCCCTGCCTCTCTGCCTACTTGTGATCACTCTCTCTCTCTGTCAAATAAATAAAAAAAAAAAAAGAAGAAGAAGAAGAAGAAGCCAGCTAGATGGTGGTGCATGGCACTGAACAATATTGGTGAGGAGTATTCACACTTAACCTGTCAGTCCTCACTAGGATAGCTATTGAGGAGAGACAATGAAGTAGATTAACAGTGCAATAATCAGGGACATGAGGACCAAGGCAATAGCTATTCTTTCCTTCTTTTAAAATTTTGATAATTTGTTAAATATAATTTTTGCATACATTTTCACTTTTAAATATTTGTATTTAAATATTATTTGCCTTGATTATTACTTTTTTTTTGGTGATTCTTAAGATTTTGTGCCTAATGCAAGCAGGAAAGAGGAAAGCCTATAATGAGATAAATTCCAGCATAATCTCTCTGGAGATAGGCAGATCCTGATATGGGAAGACCATTTACTGGTAGAAACCAGGGACAACTCCTGGGATTGTGTTTTGAGGGTTCTTGGCCAAAAGGGTTGGCATGTAAGACTGAAAAAGCAAGGACTCATTGACTTGGGCACTTCCTTGGGAAGTAACCTGGCAAGGATCCCAGAAGACTGATAAACCCGCTGCTGGAGTGTCCTAAAAGCCTAGAAATGTAGTACAGTGGAAATTGTGAGTGGTCCCAGCAGACAGGAGAGGAAGGAATAGATTGTGGGAAAAAAAGATACATGGGAATGAAGATAACGTGAGGCCAGACACTGACTGAATGGAAATGTTCCATGGAGGACCCAGACGAAATACTATTTCCCAGCAGCATCAGTGATGTCTTGGTGCAAGGAGTCTGCTAGTGGCTCTCTTCTGCAGGCCAGACCGATGGTGGCAGGCATGCACAGACACATGCTCATTGATAGCCAAGGGCATGGAGGCTACTGAGCAGCTATTAGACACCAGGAACCAGAGGTTAAACTGCTCTCAGGCCTTGCAAGCTCATAGAAGCAACCCAGTGACCGACCTTGGAAAGCGGCAGAGATGGAGTTTTTTTGATAATATATACAAAGTCACTGGGAACACTGGCATACAAGTCTTTGAATGAATATATGTTTTCATTTTCTTGGGTTAGTGTCTGAGAGTGCAAAGACTGTTAGTTACCATTTTAAGGAACTGTTAAATTTTTTTCAAAGTTACAGATGTTCCTGATAAGTTGCCAACAATTGATATGGCCAGTCATTGTAATTTTATCTATTCTAATATATGTGCTGTGGCATTGCATTGGAGTTTAACTTGCATTTTCATTATGAATAATTTCTATTATAAGAATCTTTTCATGTGCCTACTCACTATCTAAATATTATTTTTAATGAAGCATTTTGTTACATTCTTGCACATTTTATTATTGTGTTTATTAACTGAGTCTAAGAACTTTATGTATTCTGAATTTGTGTCCTTTATGTGCTTAGCAAACATATTTTGTATGTTTTGTATGTTGTCTGTGCCTTGTATTTTTCATAAAGACTTCATTTTTTTAATCAAAAAATCCAAAAAAGGTTTCACAGTTCCACAGTAGATTGAGGGGAAGGTACAGAGATTTCCCATATACACCCTCCCTTTAAACATCCATAGCCTCCTCCATTATCAACATAACTCATATTTGTACATTTGTTACCAAGGACAAAACTACACTGACACATCATAATCATCTAAAGTCCACAGTTTACTGTAAGTTTGGTCTTAGCATCATTGATTCTATGGGTTTAGACAAATGTATAACAGCATGTATCCATCTTTATAATAAAACTGCCCAACAAATCCTCTGTTGTCTTATTATTCACTCCACCACCCCCACAACCCTGAAAACCACCATCTCTTTATTGTCTCCATACTTTTGCCTTATCCAGAAATTCATATAACTGAGATGATACACTGTAACCTTTTCAGACTGGCTTTTTTTTTTTTTTTTTTTTACTTAGTAAAATGCATTTATGTTTTCTTTATACCTGTTCATAGTTTGATAGCTTGTTTCTTTTGATCATTGAATAATATTCTGTTATTTGGATATAACACATTTTATTAATCCATTTACCTATAGGACATCTTGATTATATCCATGTTCTGGCAATTATGAATTACGTTGCTATAAACATCCATGTGCAGGTCTTTGTGTGGATATGTTTTCATTTATGTGGATACATACCAAGGAGTACTATTGCTAGATCATACAGTAAGAGTAGATTTAGTTTTATAAGAAACCTCCAAATAGTCATTCAAATTGGCTGTACCATTTTACATTCCCTCCAGCAATGTATGAGACTTCTCCTTGCTCTATATCCTTACCGGTGTTTGGGGTTGTTAGTGTTCTATGCTTTGGCTATTCTAACAGTTGTATGGTGGTATCCTACAGCTATTTTAATTTTCACTTCTTTGATGTCTTATGATGTGGAACGTTCTTTTATATCCCTATTTGCTATCTTTATAACTTTTTTGGTAAGGTATCTGTTAAGGTCTTTATTCCATTTTTAATCAGATTGTTTTCCTATTGTTGAGTTCCAAAAGCTTTTTTTTTTCTTTTTAATATTTTGGATAACAGTCTTTTATCACCTGTGTCTTTTGCAGATATTTTCTGACAGTTTGTTGCTTATTGTCTAATTTTCTTGATTCTGTGCAGAGCATACATTTTTAATTTGAATGAATTCCAGTTTATTGGTTATTTCACGTATCATATCTTTGGTATTATATCTAAAATGGCATCACCATGCCCAAGATCATCTGAAATTTCTCCTATGTTACCTTTGTAGGAGTTTTAAAGTTTTGCATTTTATGTTTACGTCTATGATCCATTTTAGTTAGCTTTTTGAACAGTGTAAAATTTGTGTTTAGATTCATTGTTTTTTGTATGTGATATCCAGTTCTATCACCATTTATTAAGGAGACTACCTTTGTTCCATTGTACTGCCTTGGTCCTTTGTCAAAGATCAGCTGACTATTTACATGAGTATATTTGTGGATTCTCTTTCTGTTTCGTTGAACTATTTTTCTATTCTTTCCCCAATACCACCACACTATCTTGAGTACTATAGTTTTATAAGTGTTGAAGTTGAAGGTAGCATCCATTCTCCAAATTTGTTCTTTCAATATTGTGTTAGCTAATCTAGGTAATTTGTCTCTGCATATAAACTTTAGAATCAACCCATTGATATCCATAGAATAACTTGGTGGAGCTGTGATGTTTATTTCATTGAATCTATGGTTAAAATTAGAAATACTAATAAAATTGAGTCTTCCTGTCCGTGACCATGGACTATTTCTTTAGTTCTTCTTGATTCTATTTACCAGTTTTGCAGTTTTCCTCATATAGATCTTGTATGTGTTTTGTTAGATTTGTACCCAGGTGTTTTATTTATTTGGGTACTAATATAAATGGCATTTTTAATTTCAAATTCCACTTGTTTATTATTGATATATAAGAAAGTAATTTTCTTTTGTATATTAAATTTTTATCCTGCAACCTTGCTATAATTGCTTATTAGTACCAGGAGGATTTTCTTTTTTATTCTTTCAGATTTTCTGCATAAATCATCATGGCATTTATAAATAAAGACAGTTTTACATTTTCCTTCCCAATCTTTATTACTTTTCTTTCTTTTTCTTGCCTTATTGCATTATCAAGGAGTTTCAGTTAGAGGGGAAATTGTTGCTTTGTACCTGATCCTAATAGGAAAGCTTCGTTTCTCACCATTAAGTTTGGTGTTAGTCATAGTTTTATTTTTTCTTTTTGTAAAGATTCTTTCAAATTAAGAAAGTTAGCCTCTATTCTTAGTTTCCTGAGAGTTTTTATCATGAATGAGTGTTGATTTTGTTAGGTAATTTTTCTGTGTCTATTGATGTGATCATGTAGTTTTTCTTATCTAATCTGTGAATGAGATGGATTATAATAATTGATTTTCAACTGTTGAATCAACTTTGCATATTTCGTGTAATTTCCATTTGATCATTATGTGTAATTATTTACATCTTTTGGATTCGAGTTACTAATATTTTGTTGAAGAATTTGCCTCTATGTTTGTATTTTCTTTCTTTTTTTCTGTGGAAGTTACTATTTTCATTCAATTTAATTAAACAACAAACAAACAAAAATCACCCATTTATCCTATACTCCACCCCCTGCTTCTGACAAGCAGCAGTTTGTTTCCTATATATATGGGCTATGAACTTGTTTGTTCCTTAAAATTATTTTTATAGATTCCACTATAAAAGAAATTATACAGTATTTTCTTTCTCTTACTTTTTTCACTAAACATAATGCCCTCAAGGCCCATATATGCTGTTGCATTGTTTTTTATGGCTGAATTAATATCCGATTGTGAGTATATACCACATCTTCTTTATTTCTGCATCCATAGATGAACATAGATTGTTTCTATATTTTTGCTATTGTAAATAGTGCTACAATTAACATGGTGGATACATATACCTTTTTAAGTTAGCGGTTTTGTTTTCTTAAGATAAATGGCCAAAAGTGAAATTTCTGGATCATATAGTAGTTCTACTTTCAGTATTTGGGGAAAATTCATAATGTTTTCCATGGTGCCTGTAGCAATTTAAGTTCTCACCAACAGTGCACAAGTTTTCCCTATTCTCATCATTCTCACCAATGTTTATTTTTCCTAGTCTTTTGATAAAAGCCATTCTAAGGCAAGGGGTTACAACTCATGATGGTTTTGATTTGTATTTCTCTGATGATTAATGATGTAGAACATCTTTTTATGAGCCACCAGGCCATCTGAATGTGTTCCTCATAAAAATGTTTGTTCAAACTTTCTGCCTTTTTAATTGGATTGTCTGAGGTTTTTTATTATTGAGCTGTAGGAGTTCTTTATATATTTTGGATAAAACTTCTAAAAGGATATATGATTTGCAAATATCTTCTGCCATCCTTCAGGTTTTCTTTTAATTTTATTGATGACTTACTTTGCTGTGCAAAAGCTTTTTAGCTTAATGTAGTGTTACTTGTTATTTTTACTTGTGTTTTTGGTGTTAAGTTTATACATTTATAAAATCATTATCAACACTGATAACAAGGAGACTATTGCATGTGTTTTCTTCTAGGAACTTCAGGTCTCACATTCAAGTCTTTAACCCATTTTGATTATTTTTCTGTGTATGGGGTAAGATGGTGGTCTAGTTTCATAATTTTGTATGTGACTGTCCACTTTTCCCAACACCATTTACTGAAGAGACTGTCCTCTCTCCATTGTATATTCTTGGTTTCTTAACAGTAAATTAATTAACCATATATGCATGGGTTTATTTCTGGGCTGTTTTGTTTCATTGATCTTTGTGTCTGTTTTTATGCCAAAATCATATACTGTTTTAATTACAACAGCTTTGTAATATAGTTTGTAATCAGAAAGTATGATGCTTCCAGCTTCGTTTTTTCTCAAGTTTGCTTTGGCTATTTGGCAGTTTGTTATGTTTTTTGTGGTGTGTTTTTTGTTTGTTTTGTTTTTCGTGGTTTTTTTGTGATTCCATCCAAATTTTAGCATTGTTTGTTCTATTTCTATGAAAAAATTCATTGGAATTTTGATAGAAATTGCATTGAATCCATAGATGGCTTTGCATATTATGAGCATTTTAATAATATTAAAACTTCCAAATCATGATCATGAAATATTTTTTCCATTTACTTGTGATTTCTATACTTTCAAATTTGTTGAGGCATGTTTTTTGGTCCATAATGTGGTAAATTTTGGAGAATGTTCTAAATGTGCTTTCTTCTGTTTTTGTTGTCTATGAATGTCAATTATATCTACTTGTTGAGTTCAAATATATCCTTACTGATTTACTTCCTTCCTTCCTTACTTACTTACTGCTCAATCTATTTAGAAGAGAATGGTGTTGAAGTCTCCAGCTATAATAGTGGAGTCATCCATTTCTTCTTGCAGTTCATTCAGCTTTTACTTCATGCAGCTTAATGCATGAAGTGTATATGTTATATATACTTCATATGTATATATATGTTAGGCATATACACATTCAGAATTGTTATGTCATCTTGGAAAATTGGCCCCTTTATCATTATATAATATCTTTCTTTATTGCTGATAACTTTGTTTACTTTGAAGGCTGTTTTATCTGAAATTAATACAGCTGTCCCTGCTTACTTTTTTTTTTTTTACTTTATTTAAGCTTTTTTTAAACATATGATGTAACCCCACCACCCTCACCCAACCCCTCTTCCCCCCACCCCCCTCAGTTTGTTTTATGACATTAAGAGTCTCTTTTGGTTTTTCTCCCTCCCGATCCCATCTTCTTTCATTTTTACTTTTGATTAGTATGAATATGGCATATTTTTCTTCATCCATACACTTTAGTCTATATGTGTCTTTATATTTAAAGTGGGTTTCTTGTAGACAACGTATAGCTGTGTCTTGTTTTTTGATCCACTTTGACAATCTTTGTTTTTTAATTGGTCCATTTAGACTAGTGACATTCAAAATGATTATTTGGTTATAGTTGGATTAATATATACCATATTTGCTTAGAGTTCTCTGCAATTTCTGGGTTTGTGGTTTGGTGCCTGACATTAATTTGGGTGCAATTCTCAGTCATTATGTTTTGAGATTTCTTATATTTGAGATTATTTTTTGAGATTTCTTATATTCCTTTCTCTTTCTTCCCCTTCAGGTTTTCTCATTATGCAAATATGACGCCTTTGTAGTTGTCCTATAGTGCTTGGGTATTCTGTTTTTGTTTTTGTCTTGTTTTTTAGTTTTTTGAGTTTTTTTGTTTTGTTGTTTTGTTTTGTTTTTGTTCTTGTTGTTGTTGCTGTTTTTTGCTTTTCACTTTACAAGGATTCTATTGATATAACTTCTAGCTCAGATATCCTTTCCTCAACTATATCCAGTCTACTAATAATGCCATCAAAGAATTCTTCATTTCTATTAAAGTTTTTTTTTAATCCTTAGCATTTCTTTTTAGTTCTTTCCTAAGATTTTCATAGCTCTTCTTATATTGTCCATCTGCTCTTGCATGCTATTTTACCTATTAAACCCCTTAGCATATTGATCATAGTGTTTAAATTTCCTATCTGTTAATTCTAACATCCTATCCATGTCTGGTTCTAATGCTTGCATTGTCTCTTCAAATTGTGTTTTCACCTTTTGGTATGACTTGTAAGTTTTTCTTCATAGCCGGACAGGACATACTGAGTATAAGAAAGTAATGTAAATAGGCTTTTAGTAGTGTAGTGGTGAGATTTGGGTCAAGAGAAAGTGTGTAGTCTTATGATTAGGTGTCAGTCATTTAGTAAACTTATGTTTCTGGACTGTGAACATTTCAAGTGCTTCTCGGTATTTTTATCCTGTTACATGGGACAGGATGGCTAGACTGGGCTGGAGTTAGGTATTTCCCTTCCCCAGGCCACTTAGTTTCTGATAATATCCTCATAGGTTAGGCTCTGATTAACCTGTTTCCACTGAGGACAGCCCCCCTTTTTTTAATTCAACTAGTCAACATATAGTACATCATTAGTTTCAGACGTAGTGTTCAATAATTTATCAGTTGTATATAACATCCTTACTCATCACATGTGATTACCCCTCACCTTCACTGACCTTCCCTCCAGCAACTATCAGTTTATTTCCTATAGTTAAGAGTCTTACTATTTACATCAAAGGCAGGTATTCTATGAATAACAGAGTATTCTGGTGTCTTTCAGAATGGTATCTTTTCCCTTGCCCCTGCCAGAAGTCTGAGAAGATTTTTCTGTGACCATTACTCTGGGAATCTGGTAAGATTTACTCCTGAAAGTAATTTTCACAATATTGTGTGGGCTAGCTCCCCAGCCCCCAGGTCCCCTAGAATCTTTAACTTTCAGTATTGTCCACACTGAACTTCCAGCAATGCATAAATTGCAGTGAGGTTTCTTAACCTGGCACTTGTTCCTGTGATAGTTTCACTAGCGAGTATCTGTTCTGAGAAGCTGCAACTCCCTGTATTCCCCAGTCTGTCTATCCAATCCTTTTGGGTAGTGGTTTGCCCTGTGTCTTCCTCTCTCATGAATCCAAGGAAAGTTGTTGATTTTTTACTGTTCAGCTTTTTGCTTTTTGTCATGATAGAATGGTGATTTTCAAGCTTCTTAAATATGGTACTGGAAATGAAAGTCTGGCTTCTCTCTTCATCATCATAAAAATATCTTTCAAAAAGTAGAAATTTAAAATTTTGAGGAACCTAGTTTATGATTTTTTTCTCTTCTCTCTCTCTCTTTTTGATGTGCCATTATTGTCATATTTAAGGAATCTTTGCCTAATTCTAGGTCAAAACTATTTTCTCCTATGTTTTAATTTTTAGAAAGTCATTTTTTTTTACTTTATATTTAGGTCTATGGATCAAAGATTTTGTTATTATTTTTGTCTGTTGTGTTTTTTGTATATGGATAAGCAGTTCTTTCAGTGACATATACAGGTGTGGAGTGTGTGTGTCTGTGTGTATGTGATGTTTTGTTTTGTTTATTGGAAAATTTCTCTTTCTCCACTGAGTTGTTTAACTTTTCTTAAATACACATGTTAGCCATAGACATATGAATGTGTGAAAGGCTCTTTATTCTGTTCCATTGCTATATTTTTTATCATGATATCAATGTCACAATTTTTTTTTCAATAATATAAATTTTTAATTTTTAAATTAAGCCTTGAGATAGGTGGTGTTAGTCCTCTAACTTTACTTTATTTCAGAATACTTTATTTTATTCTGGGTTATTTTCATTTCCACACTAATGATAGAATATGTTTGTCAGATTTTACAAAAAGTCTGCTCAGATTTTTATTAGTATTGGATTGAATCTATAAATTAATTTGGAAAGAATTGAAATCTTAACATTATTTAATTTTCTAATCCACAAAATTTCTTTCTTTCTATTTATTTAGATTTTAATTTATCTCATCACTGTTTGACAGCTTTAATATAAGTCCTGTATATCTTTTATCAGTTTTATCCTTATTTTATATCTTTAATTATGTAATGCTATTCCAAAGCTATTGTTCCATTTATTTTATTTTATTTATTTTTTTAGGATTTTTTAAAATTTTTATTTATTTTTTTAAATATCTTTTCAGTGTTCCAGAATTCATTGTTTATGCACCACACCCAGTGCCCCATGCAGTACGGGCCTCCATAATACCCACCACCAGGCTCACCCAACCTCCCACCTCCCCCTTCCAAAACCCTCAGATTGTTTCTCAGAGTCCACAATCTCTCATGCTTCATCTCTCCCTCCGACTTCCCCCAACTCCCTTCTCCCCTGTTCCCTTTATTTTAAATACTTAATTGCTTGTTGCTAAGATACATAAATAAAACTAATTTTCATAGTGATATTATATCCTGCAACTTTGCTGAAGTTATTAATTCTGATAGAATTTTGGTAGATTCCATGAGATTTTCCATTGACAATCATGTCATCTGTGAACACAGTAGTTTTAATCCCTTTCCATCTTGATGCATTTTTTTCCTTGCTTCATTGTATAGGTTAGAGTCACCAATATAATTGTTTCTGTAAAATGAGTAAAGATATCCTTGTCTCATTTATGATATAAGTAGGCAAGCATTTGGTCTTTCACCATTAAGTACGATGTTAGTTCTTATTCTCTATTTCTCCCTGTCCCACTGCTAAGGATGAGGAATATCCCTTATTTCTGGTATGCTAAGACTTTTATCATCAGTGGATGTTGGGTTTTGTCAAATATTATTTTTTGCTTCTATTGAGAACATTCATTATCTTTTTATTAATTTGTTAGTATTTTTACTTATATTGATTGATTTTTTTTAAATGTAGAGCTTATCTTGCAGTGCTGGGGTAAATCCCACTTGCTCATACTTGTTTATATCTGTTTGATATATTTTTCTTGGATTTTCCTTCATAAAATTTGATTTAGAATTGTTGCATCTGTGTTAATGAGGGATATTTATGAGTTTTCTTTTCTTGTGATAAGTGACAGGTTTTGTGATGAGGGTATACTGGCCTTACAGAATTAATTGGAAATTATTTCCTTTTGTTCAATTTTCGGTAAGATTTTATGGAGAATTGTCATTATTTCTTCTTCAAATTATTATTTGAGTTCACCAGTAAAGCAATATGAATGTGGAATCTCTTTATAGAAAAGAACAGAACTACAACTTCAGTTTCTGTAATAATGTTAGAACTATATAGTTATGTACTTTTTGAAGGAGCATTGGTAGTTTGTGTCTTTCAAAGAAATTATTCATTTTTATTGAAGTTCTTAAGCTTATGAGCATGAAGTCATTCATAATATACTCTTTTGTATTAAACATCTGCAGAATATATGCCAATTCCATCTCTCTTATTCCTCATATTAGCAGTTGGTATCATGCCTCTTTTCCTTTTTCCACAACCAGTCCTGCTAAAGGCCTTTTTTTTTTTTTGTATTCTCAAAGAACTCATTTTTGGGTTTACTGATTTTTTAATTTATTTTATATTTCCTATTTCATTGATTTATACTGTGATTTTTAATATTTCCTTTCAGTTGCTTATTTTTATAGTATTTGCTATTCTTGTGACTTAAGATGCCAATTGGGGATCACTGATTTTAAAGCTTTCTTCTTTTTAATATGTGTTTTCTGCTATAATATTCCCCTAAGTACTATTTTCAGCATCCTACAAACTTTAATATTTTTCCCACTTTCATTATATTGAAAACACATTGTTTTTTTGTTTTCTTTCCATATAATTGGGGATTTTCCAGATAACTTTCATTATTGATTTCTAGTTTAATTATATTTTTCAGATTTGGAGTAAAAACTCAGTGTAAGCTCGTTCCTTTTAAAATTTGTTGAGATTTATTTTGTGATTTAGGTTATGTTTCAGTCTTTCTTCCTCTTGCTGAGGTAGTAAGGTACTACCTAAAGTAGTATTGACTTGCAAGGTACATTTTCCTTTTGGGTCTGCAAAAGGAATTGGTAGAGATTATAGGGCTCCCCCTGCTGGTCTCTTAACTTCACTTTTAAAGGTTTCCTTTTATTAATTTTCATGCAACCTTATCTTTGTCCTACTGCGCATAACTTGTAGCTTGTTTGTATTCCTTGGCTGTTTATAAAAATTTCTATTTATCACAGATTTTTAATCAATTTGATTAAAAATTTACATTAAACCTCTCAGATCTATGATTTTTATACTTTTCATAAAATTAGAGAATTTTAGGCAATTACATCTTAAAATACTTTTTAAAAATCCCTTTTGGAGACTGAATACCATATATTAGGTTGATTGAAATTGTACTTATGGTCAATAATGCTCTGTTAAATTTTTTCTCTTCACATTTCTATTTGATAATTTTTATTGCTTTGTCTTCACTAATTCCAATTTGTGTATATCTAATCTGCTGTTAATCCATCCAGAAACATTTAGTTTTAGCTCTAGAAATTTGATTTCGGTCTCTGTAATACTGCAACTCTACTTCAATTTTTGAACACATGCAAGAGAGTTACAGTAACTACTTAAATGTCTTCGTCAGCTAATTCCTGCCAATTCTGGATGAGTAATGACTTTTTCTCCTCATTATGGGACATATTTTGATTTTTTGCCTTCCTGGTAATCATTGTTAACATTCTAGATATTGCAAATTTTTTCTCATGGTACTGAATATTTTATTATTCCTATCATGACTGTTAGTTTATTTGGGATACATTTATATTACTTGGAATTGGTTTGATCTTTTTTTATGATTTTTTTTATTGAAAAACTTGAGACTTAGTTATGTTAAATGAAACAAATTTCTAGAGGGACAAATCAAAGCCCATGATAGGAAAAAACACAATAGTTAACACTGTCTGGACAATAGCAGAACCCAGAGAATATATTCCTTAAACTGAAAAATGCTAGGTACTTTATAATTGACCTTTTGATAGAAAGTGACAGACTAAATTTGTAATTTGTGGTTCTTAGTGTTGAAGTTCACAGGTTAAGCTAGGAAATCTTCAAACCTTGAGCTGAATTCCATAAGGGGTTATTTGGCTCATGATTTTTTTTTCCTTGCCTAAGATGTAGCAATGGCAACAGATGTTAATTTTTGGACAGCTTCTTTCTTAGCATGAGGAAGGGTAGAACAGCAGCTTTCTCTACTTTAGGGTGGAGGGATTCAGTAGACTCTGAGCTGTGTAGCAGCTCAGACTTGCCAGTCCTTATAGTTTTTCCATCCAGTTCGAATGCATTGTTTGGGTGAACGAAACGACTGGTATCCCAGCATCTGCTTTTGTTCCTGGGAGGTGCTATGGCCAGCATGGAAGTGGTCAGAGGCTTTAGTGCCTTCACATGCAAAGAGTCTGGGGTGCCTGCAGAGGCACTGGGAGCATATCTGCAAGCAGTAACAGCAGCATGAGGTGCTAAGTTCTGTACTTTGACCGTGAGAACACTGAGTCTCTGAGTGGCAGTAGGGAGTCCATGGAGAGGATAGAACATTATCAGTTGGAGCCAGATGGCGAAGAGTTGGACAAACCCAGACTGGCCTACAATGCGTGGTGTTCCTCGGAAGCCTTGGAGTTTCTCACTTTTCTGCCAACACAGACTAGGCCTCATCTGTGCTAACTGGCAAGGTGTGTAATGTAAAAGTCTTCCCTGAGCTTGTAGAGCTGCTGGCACAAAGTAGCACTTGGCTGCAGGCTAGAAGGGATTTAAGATGACGTTGGTCATCTGCTGCATAGACTTGTTGACCAGGTGAGCCTTTCTTTCTTCCTTCCTGTGGGCCTGAGCAACATACAGTGGCTTAGAGTCACCATGTCTGGATCCATCTCAATGACTACTTTGACTGCCTCTTTAGGAAAGGAGAAACACATGAAGCCAAATTCTCTGTTTTTCCCATCCTCTAGCATTACCTTAGCACAGGTGAGTAATCTGAAAGGAGAAAACTCTTCCCTTAACCTCTCATCATTACACAAGTCATTTATGTAGAGATTCACCTCTTGATATTGGTCAGTTCTCTCATTTCTGCTGTTCAGATTTCCCACTTCATCTCAACCCATCACACACTTTTTTTCTCTGTGAAGGGCCTATAAATATGATTTATTTTCCATTCATCTCTTCCAAGCCTCTACTGGCATACTCAGGCTTTTCACAGCTCACAAAGTCAAAGCATTTGGATTTCTCACCAGGATTTCTTGTCAGCTTGACTCTTAGGATCTTGCCAAATTGGCTGAATAGCTCTTTCAGACTCTCATCATTCACCCCTTCCTCAGAATTTTTGATATTAACACTGGTGAATTCCGTGGCTTGGGCTCCAAATTCAGCTTCCCACTCTTTGGAGATTTGAATCTGCTCACAAACACTGGAAAGTCATTGGAGAGTTTGCTGTTTGTCTTCCAAAGACCTTGTCAGCAGCATCCTAGGTCTCCAAGTGGGCAAATGCATAACCCTTAGAGCTGTTCTCATCACATAACACCTTGAAGGACAGAGTGTTTCCAAGAGCAGAAGTGTTGTAAACTGCCTTTTTTCCTAGAGATTTGTCCACAATCTGGATGAAGACAATTCATGTACAAGATTCTCTCAAAGATGGAGAATGCATTATACAAAGTGGCTTTCCCTTAATCACATCAAATTTTGTGGTGTCCAAGGCACACTCAGTATCAACTAGCTGCTGGAAGTTGACAGAGTTATAATACAGGGAGCATGGTCATCATGTCACACAAACCTGGATGGACAGTATAGGCATCACAGGACTGACATTTTCATTTAGCAAGGCCTCCCTGCCTTCTAACTGCATGTCACTCCCATACAGGGGCAGATGGGGCTGCAACATTCATCTCCCCTGCCCCCACCACCCCAAATCCCATCAGGAGGATGTCCTGTAGGGATCACACAGGTCAAAGGGGCCTCTTCTCAGAGCTGGGGCCCAGGTCATACCCACAGTTGGTGCAAAGTGAAGCTAAGAGAAGCTATAGCACAGAGAGATGCAGGACAGCAAAGAGTTCAGAGACAGCTTGGCTCGAAAGCATTACCACAGACAAGAGGCTCTCAAAACGAGTATGACCCACCTGGGAGTTTGTAATTTTCAGCTGTCCATCAAGAGGCCTCCATATATTGCTAATAGGACCCCCAGGACATGCATTGCTCTGTAGATACAGGCATCAGGCTCTTGGTAGTTTAAGATTACAGCAGCCAGTGGAAGGGGAAAAAAAATTGTCAGTGCCATTGTGGAAGCCCTAAGTGGACCAGTCACCCCTCACACCCAGTGGGGGCAGCTTCCAAGCCTGAGGAAGCCTGGGTTCAGCTGCTCCTGGCTCACCAGCCCTCCACAGTGACCTGGCCAGATGGCTTCCCTGACTGGTGTTCAATAAGAATTCTCACTTTCTTTCTGTTTTCCATTTTATTCAATTATATTTATTTTATTCTACTTCTCTTAATTTTATATATATTTTTAAAGTGTTTCTTTTTTTCCCTTTTTTTACACTCTTCTTCCTCAACCTTCTCTTTATTTATTTTAAAAGATGTTATTCTTTATTTATTTGAGAGAGAGAGAGAGTGGAGTGAGAGAGAGAGAGAGAGAGAGAGAGCATGCATGAGCAGGGGGAGAGGTTAGAAGAGGGAGAGGCAGACTCCCCGCTCAGCAGGGAGCCCAATTGTGGGGGTGCTCAATCCCAGGACCCTGGGATCATGACCTGAGCCAAATGCAGATGCTTAACCGACTGAGCCACCCAGGCACCCCTCCTCCTTTTTAAAAAAAATCTCTCTCTTTTTAATTTCACTCTTTTTAATCTCTTCTCTTCCCAGTTAGGCTCCTAGGCCTGAAAGTGACAAGGCCACAGAGTCTCTAGGCAGAGACATGGTTTGATTTTTTTACATCTTGATTTTAAGATTTTTTTTTTGGTGAAACCAGAACTGATTTTGGTTCAGCTCTTTTTCCTGAAGCAAAATCCTTCTGTGGGCTCTACCCAATGCCTAGGAATCATGAGTTCCCATTTCCTGCTGAAGAGTCATTGCCTGGTTGTATGAGTACTAGGTACTGCTGCTTCTGTGTGATGCTCTGGTTTCCAGAATTTTCCTCCAGAACATGCATGCCCCAATCAGTGCTTTGCTGAATACTCAAGACTAACTGCAGATTTCTTAATTTCTCACTCTGTGCATCTTTCTCCTCTTTGTTAATATGTCTTCTAAATTAATGCTACTTTGGTGTACTAAGAATCTTAGCTCCCTTTCCTCAACTCAGCAATGTTTTTCAGCTTGTTATTATTAATTTGTTTGTTTGTTTATTTATTATCTATCTACATCTATTGTCTTTTTAAAGTGTGGGCATAAATCTAGTCCATGTGCATTTCATTCTAGATTTCATGGTTTTATATAAATAGCCACCTTCTTTCTGTTGTTCTGTTAAATGTAGCATGTCCTTATTTTCTTTCTGCTTTTTAAATATTTATGTCACTTTGATTGTATTGGCTGCTTTATTTATTTTGTTCTCCTGACAGTATACTGGTCATTGCAGCATAATAATAATGCTGCTTATCAGAATCAGTGATGTGAGAGGATGATCATTTGATTAAATTATCTGAGTTAAGGCTAGGTTGCATTCAGGGATAGAACACCTATCCTGTGTCAATTGCAGACTCGTCCTCTATGCTAGAAGTCTTTTCCTTTTACACTGAAGGAATGTGGGCCTTCTCTCTCTGCCTTCCCTCTCCCCCCTTTTTTTTTTTTAAAGATTTTATTTATTTATTTGAAAGAGAGAGAGAATGAGACAGAGAGAGCACAAGAAAGGGGAGGGCCCTAGGGAGAAGCAGACTCTCCGCTGAGCAGGGAGTCTGATGTGGGACTCTGGGATCATGACCTGAGCCAAGGCAATGCTTAACTGACTGAGCCACCCAGGCACCCCATCTCTACCTTTTTCTCCAAGACAGCCATTTCTTGCATTAGTCATTATTTAGTGAAAATCCTTTGGAGTCATTTGGCAGCTGAATGCTTAGAATTTATCAAAAATCCAATCCCAAAGAGCTTACTTGGTTTTTAAAGTCTCAATTAGTTTTTCATCCTCCATGAAGAATCCCTTTGTCTATGACAAGCTTAGTGCTTTTCTGGCCTGTTTTTATACTCAACACATGCCTCAGGGAGGAAAGTTGATTTTTGCTCAACTAAAAGAACACTTCAGTCCATGAAGTTTAGTTTTTTAAGACTCTTTTGATTCCCCAGATATCTGAAGTGTCCAAAAATATATATGTATGCAATGATGTTTTAAAGTTATCATTTTATCTAGTTGTCATCTCAGGACAGACTTGGGGCTATGGCCTACATCTTAAACAGAGGCAGAATTCCAGGTCTTAACATTTTATGATAATGTACATACTAGCTTCTTTAATCTTCAACAGTTATATTTATATTTAATTTAAATATATCTTCTATATATATGTATATATACATATATATGATATGTCATATATATATATAATACATCTTAAACATATCAAGACAGTTGTTGGAATAGTTCATCATAATTTTGTGATTTTATTTTTGGCTAATATTTAGCAATGTCTATCAACTCACCCTCTGTTTAAAATTTGTTTACTTGTTCTATAAAAACAATTATTCAAGATAACTAACAAAAGATTGTCAGTATATGCTATATTATTTTGTGTGTGGGCCCTTTCTTCCTTTTGGTTGCTTGAAGTTATCTTGGGTGGATCTGCTCTCACTGAATGACCAAGACTTCTTTTCAATATCTTAAATTCAAGATAAATGCCTCTCTTGCTCTCTGTTCTGTACAGTAGATGTAAGAGATGCTGTGAAAAAATGTATCTCCCTGGTTAATCCTTCTTATACTGCCCCAGGCCCACTTATTCTGAGATTGCCACTTCCTATATACCTCATCCTAGAACTACTTCTTATCCTAGAACTACTTCAAGCTTTGTAGCATTTCTTTGATTATATGAAACTTTGGATGTTGTTTTTCTCAGACAATGCAATTATTTTTTTGTATTAAACAATGACAAAAAATTTAAATATTTTCTCTTGATAGCACTCTTTTTTTTACCCAGTATTATTATTATTATAGTTTCATTTTCCTCAAATACACATTTACATTATTTTTAAGATTTGAGATGGAGGTGTGCCCAATCTGTCATGTTAAACTGATATCTGAGAGTATATTAATATACATCAAATACACATTACTTGCATTTCTATATAAGTGTGCATATTAGTGTCCTTATATTTGCATGTAAAAAAGTCCACATGTATTTATATACAACAATTAAATTATATCTGCAATTATTCCTATAGTCTACAAGCTAGATAGATTCTCACTATGATATGCTATTACACACATAAATGCTGAACACAAGTATACATATGTCAAGGAAAAATCCACTTACCTTATATTTATAGTGTCTGCATGATCACTTAAAGGAGAAAAAGTTACTGAATTAAATACTTGTCACTAAAACCAAAAGTCATATCAATGTATTTGGATTCTGAATAATATTTTGATTGAATTAATAAGAGTTTTGATACTGTGTAAATGAAACAAAGTCAGTTTTCTTTTAAAAAGTCTACACCAGAAATCCATTGGAAGGTTTTTTGTTAATTATCTATCAATCATTTTTGCTTTATTTATTGATGTCAAATAAGTAGCATTTGCACATTTCATAAATTATTATAATAAATGTTTAAAATCACCCAAATGTTCCCAATCCTCTTGCAAAGTTTAAATGTATTACTTTCATGTGATTTCTAAATAATTTTTATACATTGTAATTTTCATACTAAATACCATTATACCATTTTATTATCATTTGAGGCCTATTGTAGAATTAATATTTTTAATAATATCACAGTATTCTCCTAAATATATGTACCAACATTTATGTACTGGACACCTATCTCCATATTTTATGATTACAAGAAAATGAAGTGATGTTATACCTTTGACATATTTACTAAGTTTTTCACATATTCTAAGTTTTTATGGTTTGTCCAACTCTGTGATAAGCACTGGAGTGCTGTGGTGGAGGGATAGACACTATTAGTCTCCTCACAGAATTTACAGTTTAGAAAAAGGAGACAGATAATTTAAAATAAAGAAAAATACAAATTATAAGTGTTGAAGATTGGGTAGAGTACGTGTGAGTTAGGTTATGAGGAGAAAGAAGGTAAAGAGAAAGGGAACACTGGTATTTCAGGTAGCTAAAAAAGCAGTTATAGTTCGGGACTAAATAGAAATGAGCTGTCACACCACAAAAAAGCATGCAAGGACCTTAAGTGCACATGACCAAG
>RCUC01143246.1:0-19169 GCA_003697995.1 Taxidea taxus jeffersonii | reverse complement strand
GCCCTGTCAACACCTGATTTCAGACTTCTAGCCTCCAGAATTGTGAGAGAATAAATCTGTGGTTTTAGGAGAACCTGCCTGTGGTACGTTGTTATAACAACCCAAGGAAATTAATATTGAGACCAAAACATGAGTGAAAATAGGAACCTAGAGAAAGTCTGAAGAAGCTAGTGACTTTAGGCTTATGATTTCTTAACTTCATAGAGTATAGAGGACAGGATACAAAGCCTCAGGGTTTCCCAACATGAAGAGTCTAATATAATAACCCCCTGATTCCCTACATTACCTCCCATAAAACTAGTACTCCAAAGACCAATTATCTCTGTGTAAGATGAGCTAGAAATACTCCCACCCTCACCCCCAGAGTTAGGGTAAAAATTGCCTGCCTCAATTTTATGATGAGAAGAGAGGAAAAATTCTCCTTTGTGAATCCCTCCCTTGGATTTATAACATAAAGTCAAAATACTTCATGGTCCAGAAAATCTCAAGAGCAGAATTTAACTTAAAGTTGTTGGAAGTTCTTAGGCATCTACAAAAATGTATACAAACCCTCTCCGGGGAAAGACCCCTTTAACCCAGGCTATAAAACTTCCCACAGCCAGAGTTTCAAGGAATGTGAATTCACCTTTTTAAAAAAATCACAAGGCAAGGGGAAAAGAATACACCAGGAGCAAAAGCACTGGACAGCCAAATTTGTTCTACAAAATCTTCAAGCATTGATTCTATCAGACACAGGATATGAAATAAGTTGTATACTAGCTTTAAATAAATAGGGGATGGGTGTGGCACCTGGGTGGCTCAGTCGGTTAAGCGTCTGACTCTCGGATTTGGCTCAGGTCCTGATCTCAGGATGGTGAGATTGAGCCCCTTGCCGGGCTCTGCGCTCAGCAAGGAGTCTGCTTAAGATTCTCGCCCTCTCCATGTGCCTCTGACTCTCCCTCTCTCTATAAAGTAAATAAATCCTTAAATAAATAAATAAATAAATAGGAGATTGGAAAAATAAATAAGATGAAAGAGACTATGAAAAAGACCAGTCATATTGGGATAAAAATAGAATGTCAAGCATAATAAATATAAAAATGGGCGGGGGGGTGCCTGGGTGGCTCAGTGGGTTAAAGCCTCTGCCTCGGCTCAGGTCATGATCCCAGGGTCCTGGGCTCGAGCCCCAAATCGGGTTCTCTGCTCAGCAGGGAGCCTGCTTTCCCCTCTCTCTCTCTGCCTGCCTCTCTGCCTACTTGTGATCTCTGTCAAATAAATAAATAAAATCTTTTTAAAAATATGGGGATGCCTGGGTGGAGTTGAACATCCAACGGACTCTTGATTTTGGCTCAGATCATGTGATGGAGTCATGTAATGGAGCCCCTAGTGGGCTCCATGCTCAGCGGGGCATCTGTTTGATTTGCTCTCTCCCTTTCCCTCTGCTCCTCCTCCCACTTGTGCTCTTTCTCATTCTTTAAAAAATAAAAAATAAATACAAAAATGAAAATTAAAAGCTTAATGGATGGATTAAATGTTCAGATGGACATTGTTAAAGGAAAAAATAGTACACTGGGAAACAGACCTAAAGAAATTATTCAAAATCAACCCAGAAATACAAAGAAAGAAATAAGAAAAAGAGAGAGAGAGAGAGAAGGAGATTGAAAGACAGGTAGAAGTGAGGAAAAGCTCGTAAAAGATGCCAACCCTCAGATTCAGAAAGTCAACCTGTCCAAAGTAGGATAAATACAAATATATTCACACTTAGACATGTTATAGTGAATGCTAGAGACAGAGAGAAGATCTGATAGCAGTCAGAGAGAAAAGATAAACTACCAAAAAAGTAATGATAGAATAACAGGTGACTTTTCAGTGAAAATAATTGAGTCCAGAAGATCATGAGACCATAAATATTCTGAGAGAATAATTGTGAGCTTATGTATGTATATATATGTGTGTATATGTATGTATATATATACACTCAATAAAAATATCTTTTAACTAGGGTAAAAGAAAGTAATTTTCTAGAACACAAAAACTGCAAGAGTTTGCCACTAACATATCCTCACTAAAATAAATTATAAAGGGTACACTTCAAGTGTAAGGAAAATGATCCCAGAAGGAAATCTGAAATAAGAGAAGAATACTTAGCTCAAAAAGTAGTAAATTAATGAGTAAATCTAAAGAACTGTTGATGGTAAATAACAGTATTGTAATGTCTTGTGGGATGATTAAAACCACAATGCATGATGACAATTGCAAATAAGTTGGGAAAGGGTGATTGTAATTAGAGTGTTCTAAATGCCTATATGTTAATGAGGATGGAAAGGATACTGGTCGACTTTGAATTTTGATGAAATAACCATATTAAAGTTTCTAGGGAAGCCATGAAAAGCATAGATAGAAAAAAAGTTGTAGAGGGGGGAAAATAAAATATGGAAATGGAGAAATAGAAACAGAAAGGATGGTACAAAGAGAAAATATATGAGATTGTAGAAATTAATCTAAATATATGAGTAAATACATTAAGTTACACAGGCTAAGTTAAAAGACAAACATTTTAAAATTAGATTTTTAAATTGCCTGTAAACTATTTATAAGAAACATGTCTGAAATGTTATAATACAGAAAGGTTAAAATCTAAATGGATAGAAAAATTAATAACAGGCAAATGCCAATGAAAAGAAAATTGCTCTACTTATATTAATATTAGAAAAAATACTATTACAACACATTTTAGCACAAATAAAGATTTCTACAATATACAGTTCATCAGGAATATATAACAGTTATAAACTTTTATGCACCTAATTGCACAAACTTGATTTATATAAAGTAAAAGTTGACAGAATTATAAGAAGACATCAATAGCTCCACTGATGTAGTGAAAGAATTTAATAAATTTCTCCAGGTATGTGATAGACCAACACCATTAATAGTTTGAATCTAATGGGATATAGAGAGCCCTGCCATCTAACAACTATAAGAGTCAACAAATTTCAAGGATTAATATTGTATAGAGCATGTTCTTTGACCACAATGGATTTCAATTAGAAATCCACAACTAAAAATTACAGACAAATTGGAAATTATGAAACATTTCTAAATAACTCATAGGTCAAAAAAGAATTTATATGGAGATGTGAAAATATTTTGAACTGAATGATAACAAATATGCTATATATTACATTATGTGAAATTTAGCTAAAATAGCACTTAAGAAAAGTTGTAAATTAAAACAGTATGGTATTGGCATAAAATCAGACATGAGTCATTGGAACAGAATGGAGAGCCCAGAAATAGACCCACGCATATACAGTCAATTAATTTACAAAAAAGGAGTCAAGAATATACAACAGACAAAGGACAGTCTCTTTAAAAAATGGTATTGGGAAGACTGGGAAGCCACATGCCAAAACTGGACCATTTTCTTACACCACACACAGAAATCAATTCAAAATGGATTAAAGACTTGAATGTAAAACCTGAATGCATAAAACCCATAGAAGAAAATGTAAACTGTAAGCTTCTTAACATAGGTCTTGGTGATGATTTTTTTTAATTTTTATTTTTATTTAAACATATAATGTAACTCCATCACCCTCTCCCAACACCCCTCCCCCCGCCCCCCTCAGTTTGTTTTATGACATTAAGAGTCTCTTTTGGTTTGTCTCCCTCCTGATCCCATCTTGTTTCATTTATTCTTTTCCTACCTCCTTAACCCCCACCCCCGTTGCATCTCCACTTCCTCATATCAGGGAGATCGTATGATAGTTGTCTTTCTCCAATTGACTTATTTCGCTAAGCATAATACCCTCTAGTTCCATCCATGCCATCACAAACAGCAAGATTTCATTTCTTTTGATGGCTGCATAGTATTCCATTGTATATATATATATATATATACCACATCTTCTTTATCCATTCATCTGTTGATGGACATCTAGGTTCTTTCCATAGCTTGGCTATTGTGGACATTGCTGCTATAAACATTCGGGTGCATGTGCCCCTTCAGATCACTACGTTTGATGATTTTTTTATTTGACACCAAAAGCAAAAGCAAAAAGCAAAAATAAACAAGTAGAAATACATCAAACTAAGAAGATTCTGCACAGGAAAGAAAACCCATAAATGAAATGAAAAGTCAACCTACTGAATGGGAGAAAATATTTACAAATCATATATCTGACAAGAGACTAATATCCAAAATATATAAAGTACCATAAAACTTGATAGCAAAAGAGCAAAAAATCCTATTTAAAAATGGCAGAAGATCTGAATAGACATTTTTTCAAGGAAGACATCCAGATGGCCAACAGACACATGAAAAGATGCTCAATGACACTCATCATCAGGGAAATCTAAATCAAAACCACAATGAGATATCACCTTACACAAGTCAGAATGGCTGTTATCAAAATGACAAGAAATAACAAGTTTTGGCAAGGATATGGAAAAAACAGAATCTTTGTGTTGACAGGAATATAAATTGGTGCAGCCACTATAGAAAACAGTATGGAGGTTCCTCAAAAAATTAAGAAAAGTACCATATAATCCAGCAATTCCACTTCTGGGAAAACAAAAATGCTGACTTAATAAGATATATACACCCCTATGTACATTGCAGTATTGTTATAATAGCCAAGATAGGGAAACAACCTAAGCATCCACCTATGGGCAAATGAATAAAGAAAATGTGGTGTATATATTTATAATGGAATGTTATTCAGCCATTAAAAAAATGAAATCTTGCCATTTACAACAGCATGGATGGACCTCAAGGGTATTATGATAAGTGAAATGAATCAGATAGAGAAAGACAAATACCATATGATCTTATATATATATGGAATCCAGGGAAAGGAAGGAAGGAAGAAAGAAAGAAAGGAAGGAAGGAAGAAAAGAGAAAAAAGGAAAAGAAAGAAAAGAAAAGAAAAGAAAGAAGGAGGGAGGGAGGATGGAAGGGAGGAAGGAGAGAAAAAAAGAAAAGAAAGAAAGAAAAGAAAGAAGGAGGGAGGGAGGAAGGAAGGAAGGAAAAAAAGGAAGGAAGAAAGGAAGAAAGAAGAGAAAAAAGAAAAGAAAGAAGGAGGGAGGGAGGGAGGGAGGAAGGAAGGAAGAAATAGAAAAAAAAAGAAAGAGGAAGGAGGGAAGAGAAAGAAGAAAAATAAGCTCGTAGATACAGAGAACAGATTGGTGGTGGCCAGAGGCAAGAGGTGGGCATGGGAAACACGGGTGAAGGGGTTCAAAAGCTATGAACTTCCAGTTATAAAATAAATAAGTCATGGGAATATAATGTACAGCATTGTGACCTCAGTGAATAATAATACTCTTGCATATTTAGAAGTTGCTGAGAGAGTAAATCTTAAAAGATCTCAACACAAGAAAAAAAATTTTTGTAACTGTGTAAGGTGACGGATGTTAACTAAAGTTGTGATCATTTCACAATGTATACAAATATTGAATCAGTATGTCTTATACTTCAAACATTAAATTAAATGAAATTAAAATATTTTCCAAAATATAAGAGAAATTGTATAGTATCCCACTCTTAGAAAGAAGAGCTTAAAGTTAATCAGATAAATATATAAGTAGTTAGAAAAAATATCAGAATAAAAACTGTAGGTGAAATAATAAATATGTGAACATAAATTAATGAAATACATATTTTTATAACTTGTAATTCATTCTGACATGTATAATTCATATCTGATATAAATGTAAAAGATCTATAGAAGATTTATATATATATATATGATATGTAGAAATGACTAGTAAAACCAAAGCTTCATTCTTTGAAAATGAATGAATTTGAAAATAATCAAATTGACAAACCTTTAGCAGGATTGAGAGAGAAGAGAGAGGTGCCACAACCACAAATAAACAATATTAGGAATGGAAAAGGAGAAACAATTATAGTTGATACAGAGATTAAAAAGGGAAGAGTATATTGTTAACAAGGTTATTCAAAAATTTGAAAACAGATAAAGAGAACAAATTTATGGGAAAATATAGTTTATAAAAACTGACACAGGAAGAAATTAAAAACTGAAATTGTTCCGTAACCATTAAAGAAGTTGAATCAGTAGTTTAATATATTCTCTCAGGTAAAAAACTAGGATGATGGTTCACCACCAAGCACTGTTAAACTTTTAAGAGATGAAAATATTCCAAACTTATGCAAGCTCTTTGAATGTAGAGTTCAGAATAGATACTAAATGCCCAAAAGCACAATGGCTTGGATCTCTTCTAAGTCCAAACATCCAGGCAGATCCCTCGGTTTACAGAACAAATATATATATGAGAGAGAGTGTGAGGTGGGGGCAGGAGGAGGGGCAGAGGGAGAGAGAAAGAGAATCTTAAGAAGGTTCCACACCCAGTGTAGAGCCCCAAGCAGGGCTCAGTCTCATGACCCTGAGGTCATGACCTAGACGAAATCAAGAGTCAGACACTTAAACAACTGAACCACCCAGACACCCCCAGCACAATTATCTTAGTAATATTCCTGAGTCATGAAGAAAAGTCTGAATTGTAGACTGTGTACTGTGTTCAATAAAGCAACAAGAGCATAACATATTTAAAAATTTCCTTGGAGGGACGCCTGGGTGGCTCAGTTGGTTAAGCGGCTGCCTTCGGCTCAGGTCATGATCCCAGCGTCCTGGGATCGAGTCCCGCATCGGGCTCCTTGCTCAGCAGGGAGCCTGCTTCTCCCTCTGCCTCTGCCTGCCTCTCTGTCTGCCTGTGCTCGCTCGCTCGCTCTAACTAATAAATAAAATCTTAAAAAAAAATTTTCCTTGGAAAATGTAAAACTTGTTAAATTTCTTTTTTTTAATATTTTATTTATTTATTTGACAGACAGAGACCACAAGTAGGCAAGAGAGGCAGGGAGAGAGAGGAGGAAGCGGGCTCCCTGCAGAGCAGAGAGCCCAATGTGGGGCTCGATCCCAGGATCCTGGGATCATGACCTGAGCTGAAAGCAGAGGCTTTAACCCACTGAGCCACCCAGGCGCCCCAAATTTCTAATATTGAAAGAGACAACTCTTCAGTTATATGGAATTGACATGTAGAAACATCTAGAAGCCTAGCCTGACTATTCTTTGAAATCAGATTCTTCCATATAAGTAACAGCTGTCTCCACCATAGAACTAGGAAAGGGAGGGAAGGATGTCACTACCACTCTGCCAATGCCCTTCCTAGTGTCCAGAGCAGGCGGTTGAAGGAAAGAGAGCTCTCCTCTCCCTCTTGGCTCTGGCTATAGATGACTCCACTGGATTGAGCTCTCTGGAATGTAGCACAGAGAAGAGTCTTCCAGACAAGACTCTGTTGGACACCCATTTGGACATATCTGCAAGTCACCAACTCCTTGTCTGGATGTCCAAGCTTTACTCACTTGGGGGTTTCTTATTGGCATTTTGGACTCTCTGTCTTGGAATGTTCACAATCGTCATTCTCTTTAAAATATTGTCTGCTATTACACTGCCTCTTGAACGGCTTTTTCATCCTCTAGACTGACCTTTTACCACTTGCTCCAAAGGCTGGATCATTGCCTTTATTCTGTCTCACCCAGATTACCTAAACCCTCATGATAGCCTTGCCTCTTTCAATTGCTCTTGCTTGGCCTCATCATAAGGTCTAACTGAGTATAGAATCTCTTCCTCAGAATGATTCTCCCTCTTTTCCCTATGTAACTGACCAAAATCTAGGACAATAAGATGTCCAGCTGAGGGACACCTCAGGGTGGCTCAGTTGGTTAAGCAGCTGCCTTCGGCTCAGGTCATGATCCCAGCATCCTGGGATCGAGTCCCACATCGGGCTCCTTGCTTGGCAGGGAGCCTGCTTCTCCCTCTGCCTCTGCCTGCCACTCTGTCTGCCTGTGCTCATTCTCTCTCTCTCTCTCTCTCTCTCTAACAAATAAATAAATAAAATCTTTAAAAAAAAAAAAAAGATGTCCAGCTGACTGGCTCCTCTTGTTGGCCCTGGGATCACCAAGGAATCAGTCAAGCTCCTCCTTATTTGGGTATCCTTATTTAATAACTAAATAAAGCAGGAATTTGCATTGGAGATCTCTCAGCACCTCAGACAAGAGACTTTATTCTATTTCTATGACATCTTTTTATTGTCTTTGTTTACCAGTTTTCATGCCCTCTCTTAAATTTTCTTTCTTAACCATGAAGAATCTAGTATCTCTCTATACTCTAAGAAAATGCCAATGGCTATTCCATAGGGCATGTGGGATAAAGGAAACAAAGAAGGTTATAGACACAGTAAGAACAGATTTCACAAACTGTATAGTCACCAGGTTTCAAAAATTCCCTAGTCCTTGGACTGAGTTCATCTGTAGCTTCTATAATCAACTAAGGAATGATGGCAATGCCTTTCATATGTATTTTCAAAATTATTTACTATAATTATCCTATGTACTACACACAGCAATCAAGTGCTATTGGCAAGTCAGATAATAGCTAGAAGTGTTATAAGATTAAAATATTTATGTTGGGGCACCTGGGTGGCTCAGATGGTTAAGCGTCTGCCTTTGGCTCAGGTCATGATCCTAGGGTCCTGGGATCGAGTTCCACATCGGGTTCCCTGCTCAGCAAGGAGCCTGCTTCTCCCTCTCCCTCTACTGCTTCCCCTGCTTGTTCTCTTTCACTCTCTCTCTCTCTCCAATAAATAAATAAAATCTTTAAAATACACACACACCACACACACACACACACACATATATATATATACACACACATATATATATTTATGTTGGTCAAAAAGGTAAATTCATCCTTATGCTTTATTATGTCATTACTGTAGTTATTTTAACAACAAAGATAGCAAGAAATTAATTTAAATACTTTGTAAACTACAAACGGCCCTATACAAAACATGTAATTGTATTATACATGTAGATATATGTTACGTAAATATACTACCATGCCATTTATGTGGTGCTTTATTTTTTAAAGCATGTTTTAATTTATATTATTAATAGTCCTGCTAAACTTTTTATTTAGATGACATTCAGGAGTCTATATTG
This sequence comes from Taxidea taxus jeffersonii, assembly GCA_003697995.1. Classification (NCBI taxonomy): domain Eukaryota; kingdom Metazoa; phylum Chordata; class Mammalia; order Carnivora; family Mustelidae; genus Taxidea; species Taxidea taxus. Next base: position 10,168 of record RCUC01143246.1, on the reverse strand, counting down.
TAAGCAAAGAAAACTGACTCAGGCTGACCTACAGAGAAAAGAAATTTTTTGGAAGGTCCTTAGATATCTCAAAGAACTAATAAGAAGTCTAGAGATGCAGATTCAGGAAAATAAGTGGAGACCAAGAGAGAATAGAGAGGAGGAACCATAGCCAAAGCCAACCGGTAGGAAATAATATATTTAGGACTGACCCCACAGCCATGGCTAGGGGGTTCTGCTACTAAATACTGGGCACCATGGCTTGGGTCTTGGTGACATTCACCAAGATTCAGAGTCCTTACTGAGACCATACAGTTGGCTATACCTGGATTATATGACCATGCTTTAGCTTCAAGGGGAGATCATATATGGCTCCTTTTCAGCTTCCTTAAGCTCAAGAATTACGAAAGTTGTGGTCCCTTATATAGCAAGGGGATTTAGAACCTGAGTTCAAAAGTCCTCTACAACAAGTAATCTAATATCTAGGGTATTGTGCTCCATGCTCCAGATAGTTTATTAGAAATGGAATCTCAAGCAAAAGCAGAAACACCTCTTTATTGTGGACAATTTCAGACATATGCAAAGATAGAACAGTATAATAAAGTGCCTTGCATCCATCACCCTGTTTCAACATTGTGAATGCACAGATAATTTTGGTTTTAATCTCTACCCTTACCCAATCCTCCCCCAACTTCAGTTATTTTGAAGCAAATCCCAGACATCATATCATCAAAAAATATTTCAATGTACATCTAAAATAGATAAGAATTTTTTAAAGAATATAACCACAATACTATTTTCAGTCCTAAAGTGTTGAGAATTCCCTAATACCATCAAATATTATCGGTGTTCAAATTTCCCTAATTGTCTCATCATTTTTTTGTTTTTCAGTTTGTTTGCTTGAATCAAAATCCAGTTGGTTAATACCTTTCAAGTGTTTATTAATCTAATGAATTTCTCTCTCTATCTCTTTTTTACCCTTGTAATTTATTTTTAAAGAGATGAGGTCATTTTTCCTATAGAGACCCCCATAGTCCAGATTTTCCCAATTGAATTTCCCTGATGACATTTAACATGTTCTCCTGTCCTGTATATTTAGCAGAAATATACAGGACAGTTAGATCTGGAAATGTAGGTTCAGTTTTGTAGCAAGAATATTTCATGGGCAATATCTGTATGCTTCCATCATGAGGTGCATCATGTCTAGTTCATTCATTAAGGGTTGCAAAATGATGGTATTTTATTTTTATTTTTTCTTCCTCATTTATGTTTTTTTTTAAAGATTGTATTTATTTATTTGACAGACAGAGATCACAAGTAGGCAGAGAGGCAGGCAGAGAGAGAGGGAGAAGCAGGCTCCCTGCTGAGCAGAGAGCCTGATGCGGGGCTCGATCTCAGGACCCTGAGACCATAACCTGAGCCGAAGACAGAGACTTAACCCATTGAGCCACTCAGGCGCCCCATTCTTCCTCATTTATTAACTGGAATAACTTTTTTCTTTTTTTTGTATATGTATTTTTTATTTGAGTATAGTTGACCTGTAAGGCTACATTGGTCTCAGGTATACAAGGTAGTGATTCAACAAGTTTATACGTTATGCTGTATTCACCATAGGATAGCTACCATCTGTCCCAATACATCACTATTACAGTATCATTGACTATATTCTTTATGCTGTACCTTTTATTCCTATGACTTACACAAAGAGACATTTACAATCATCCGTTTTTTGGTTGCCTAGAAGTACAATAAAATTCATTTGGAAAAATCAGAATAAACAACTTTATAACAAATTTTAAAAAAATGAACTGATTCTCTGCCATCTTCCAAAGGGAACCAATTGTTTTTTTTAGTATTATTATGAACTTATGGATTTAAATATATTGGATGTATTTCAATTTATTTCTCTAATATCCTTATTGATTTGCATATTTTCACCTTTAGCTATTAGGAACCTGTGATTCTTTAGTGGCTTCCCTGCTATCGGGATGTTCTAGGTTCATCTATACATTTCCTGTTCCAGACCTATAATCAGCCATTTCCCTAAGGAGCCCTGTTTTCTTTTAGTGAGTAATGGTATTTAAAATCACAGTCTGTGGGGCTTCTGGGTGGCTCAGTGGGTTAAAGCCTCTGCCTTTGGCTCAGGTCATGATCTCAGAGTCCTGGGATAGAGCCCCGAATCCTGCTCTCTGCTCAGCGGGAAGCCTGCTTCCCCCCCTCTCTCTGCCTACTTCTCTGCCTACTTGTGATCTCTCTCTGTCAAATAAATAAATAAAATCACAGTCTGGGCACTAGGTGTTTTCAGTGTCACTGGTTGGTCCATGTTTCTAGGTCTTTCAAGTAGTCTGAGCTAGACATTATTATTATTTTTGTAGAGAGAAAATATTCCAGGCATTCATGATGATCTTTCTAATTCAAATGTAGAACTAAAGAGTTTGTATTTCACCTTATCAATCTTACATTTTTTTATTTCCCTTCTCCCATGTCAAAAATTCTGATTCTTAATGACACCAACACAATTACTTGTTTCTTTTATTCCCCAGTATGCATACAGCATCTCAGAATACTAATAACAATGCTATCACCAACAATATGATTGCTAGAAACAGTTTAATTCCTTTTTTTTGCCTTTCTTCTTGTCATTTATATTCCACTAGAGAAAAATTACTGTGATTTAAAGTCATGTAGAATAGTTCCTCCTGTGTTATTTTCCTACCAACCTAATAAACAGGTTCATTTCTTTCATTTTGCTTTTGATTTTTAGGCACTGTTTTTTCATATTTAATTTTTTATAATTCTATAAATTTTTACATAATTTCAAAGTCAAATCTACAAGCCAAGTATATTCAGAAAAGTCTATATTCTGTCACTGTCCTCTGTTTTCTTACTACTTCTAATGTAAACATTTTGTTTGTTTTACTTTACACTTTAAAAACATATAAGGAAATATGTACATATGTTCACATCTCTCCGTTCTTAAATGGTAGTACTCTGTGTACACTTTTCAGTACCATGGTTTTCTTGATATGTGCTTTTTTTCTGAAGGTCACTTTATAATAGTATAAAGAGATTATGCCTCGTTGCTTTTTTATAGCTGCATAGTACTCCAGTGTGTGCATGTTCCATAGTTTATTTTACCAGTTTCCTTTTGAGGGCATAGTGCTATAACTAATAGTCTTGTGCATACACATTTTCATGTTTTTACTGGATTATCACTTGAACAGATTCCTGAAAGCATAACTGTGAGGTCAAAGGGCAAATGTATGTGTAATTTTGCTAAGATGTCCTCAAATATCCCTCCAGAAGGGGTAGTACTTTTTCCACCAGGAACAATAAAGGTTCCTGTTTCCCCACAGTCAACTAACAAAGTATGTTGTAGACTATTTGGGTTTTTGCCAATCTGACAGATGAGAAATGGCTTTCAGAGAAGTTTTAATTTGCATTTCTCTTATTAAGAGCTAAGTTGAACAGCTTTTCATATGATTAAGGCCATTTGCATTTCTTTTTTCCATGAGCTTTTCATATCTTTGGCCCATTTTCCTATAGGATTGTTAGTCTTTTCTCTATTTTTAGAATCTCTTTACACATTAGGAATGGTAATACTTTGCCTGTCATATACATTGCAAATATTTTCTCCCTGTTTGTTACTTGTCTTTTGGTTTTGCTTCTGGTGGTTTTTTTTTTTTTTTCATTTTGTTTGGTTTTTGTTTGTTTGTTGTTTTTTGGTGTTTGTTTTGGTTTTGTTTTTTGTTCTTCGTTTTTGCCATGTAAAACCTCTTCCCTTCCTTTTCTTCTTTTTTAATGTAAGCAAATGTATCTCTCTTTTTCCTTCTTGCTTCCAGGGTTTAGTCATAGAAAAACTTACCCACATTAGGTTATAAAGAAATGCATCTGTTTTCTTCTAGCATTTGTGTGCTCAAATGTTTTTCTCATTTTAAACTCTAATTCATTCAGAATTGATGTTGATGTACGGTATAAAGAATGGACTCAATGTCTTATTGTCTTATTTTTCTGCAGGCCAACCAGTTATCCTAACACCTCCTACTTAAAATGACATCTTTTCCTCACTGCATTGCAGTACTACCTTTATCATGTGCTAAATTGCCATGTATATATTTGAATCTGTTTCCATTGATTTGTTGGTATATTTATATACTACTGTCACACAATATCAATTATATAGCCTTTGTGTTATTTTTGTAAATCTAAACTTAAAAATGTTTTTTAAGTCATGCTTATAATTTGGCTTGCCAACTGTGTACTATGGGGATCTTAGATTTGATGGAGAAGATCCCTAAGAGACACAATGTCATCATTCCCTCTTCTTTCCTGACTTGCTTTTAAACACTTGATGTCAGGACTTATGGCTGCTTAATTTTCATATTGATGCTTTGAATCTAGTATGTGCTCAATGAACAGGTTTTGAATTTGAAGGTCGGAAAAGTATAAGAGAATATATTTTATGTAACTTGAAAGGTCAGAGTTATGACCTTCGGAGGTGGGATGAAAGTTGTAATGGATGTAGTTATCAATTCAATATAAGAAACAAATATTAGAGCATTTAAAAAAAAAAGAAGCAATGCCCTATGGAATAATGACACCCCCCCCAATGCTATAATTGGATATGAACATGACCACCTCTTGGTATCATTGTAAAGATCTATGGGATTTAGGACCATAAAACTAACGTTAATAGTGATGTAGCAGTAACTATATGTGAACTCTTGTCCTAAGTGATTTATATTTATTAATTCCCTTAATCTTTGCAGTAACCTGCAAGTGATGCAAATACTATTATCCCCATTTACAGAAGGATACACTGAAGCATAGAGCAGGGATGTAACTTGCCCTTGGGCACATGACTGGTAAATGGTAAAGCTGAGATTTGAACCCAGGAAGAATGGCTTCAGAAGCCATTATGCCTTATATACGTAGTCAGAGTCTAGTGGGCTTCAATGAGAAATCTGACAAAATTTCTCTCGACTTTTTTGTGGGTTCATTTCTTTATGCATTCATTCATTCATCCTTCATACACCCACTTGCTATGCTGGGAAACTAGAGGTGAATGACACAGACCCTGCCTTTGAGTGGCTCTCCGTTTAGCTGGAAAGACCAACTTACTGTATTCTAAGTACGAGGCTAAAAGAAAATTATAGAAAATGTCATGAACTTAAACAGGAGGCTTTGACTCCTTCCTCCATCTAGACTTTAAGGACTTCTGGGTCTTTGATCCACTAATGCCAACTGTAGTATGTACATAACTCAGAAAGCCTACTCACTTTGAATTAGGATATTCCTAAACAATTTTTTAAAGATTTTATTTATTTATTTGACACAGAGAGATCACAAGTAGGCAGAGAGGCAGACAGAGAGAGGAGGGGAAGCAGGCTCCCTGCCGAGCAGAGAGCCCGATGCGGGGCTTGATCCCAGCACCCTGGGATCATGACCCGAGCCGAAGGCAGAGGGTTTAACCCACTGAGCCACCCAGGCGCCCCCACCAAACATTTTTTTAAAACAACAATAACAAAAAATGTAAACTGTTATTCTTTTTCCAAACCATGGTAAAGATAATAAACACAAACTAAAGCATCAAATAAATATGAACCCAGTAAAAATTTCTAAAACTAAAAAATTGATTGAAGAAATAAATATTCACATAATTTACATCTGCAAAATTTGATTCAAGTAAACCAAACTCGGTTGGAATAATGATCACAAAAGAAAACTCTGTGACAGAGGCCATCCATAACTGTAACATGTGATGTGGGTTTTAAAAAAAGTACTGATAGATGAATCATTATGTTAGTCATAAAATCAATGTAAAAATATTAACCTCGATGAAAATAATTCTAATAAAATAAAACTGGAGAATCAGTATAAAAGGAACTGTATTTTAATTATGCTATATAGAAAATTGACCAAGAGGGTTAAATTGCTTAAATGACATTTACTCCAGAAAATACCTCCTGGATGAAAATTAATCGCTATGAATATAATCTGGATTAAAGTACTAAATGAGGCACACTTCGCTCACCAGCAAAATGGCAAGGATGAAAGATCCTGTGTGCGTTACAGTAGCACCGAGGAGGCAATGACCACTCTCCCCATGGAAGCTGGCTAAGACTTCACAGAGGAGGAGGCATTTGTGTGGGGGCTCCAGGGGAGGGTGTGCATTTTTTAGGCAGGGAAGGGGGAGATGAGCGTTGCAGAGAGTTGTGGTGATGTGTACAGCGACAGCTGAAAATGCACACGACTCTAGCTGAACTCTTGGGCTGGGAACTAGAGGTCTGTGATGGGACATGGGGCCGAACCAGAGGGTTGGAGACAGGTAAGATAGAGCTATCAAATGGAGGAAAAATCGGTCACCGGGCAATCCTTAAGGCAGCCCTCGTGGGCTCTTTGCTTTTCTTGGCTTGTCCAACAGTTTCCTTCGTGGCTGAAGTGGAAGGAAAAAAAAGTGTCTTATGGTGAATGACCTGGAGCTGAGAGAGGTTTCAAACACACATTTCCTTGGTTACCAACATCAGCCTTCTAGGTCTGGAATGTCTAAGACGTGGTCAGTGACATAAAGTCTTGGGCAAGAGAAGAGACTTACTATTTCATGAAGCAGATGCATGTCCCACAGCTGGTAGCGGTACTAGCTGCAGTCTGGAGGGAAGGTAACAATATTAATAATAATAATAATAATAATGGGAAGAACTCCCATTTATTATATGCTATTGGCTCATCACTTTGCCTATAGCATTTCATTAATTTTTACATGAGCCCCATGAGGTCTGCGTTGTTATCCCCATTTTGTAAATCAGGAAGCTGGAGGAAATAGGATAAAATACCTCCCAAAATCACACAAGATGAGAACCAGCCTGAGTGGCCTCAAGACCTTATCACTGGATCATGTTCCTTAGCCACCTCGACCAGCAGGGTTGAAAATCATCCATGGCATAAAGTTTACTTTCCTCATTTGGCCAGCATGGCTTTGGAAAATGACCATAGTACCATTCTAGGGCTTGATGACTCAGCCCAAATCCCTAATGCGAGATGGGGCCTGGGTCCGACAGTCTTTACCTGAGGTCCCAGGAGGCTTCTACACTGGAAGGGTGACAGAGACAACTGAACCAAAAGCCGGAGTCCAGAGAGTCAGGAAGGAGGGAGATGGAGGACCTGCCAAAGGAGAGGAAGCAGAAACAGACAGGAAGTCAGAAATCTGAGTTCAGGAAGCTGGAGACACCAAGGAGGAAGAGAAATCAGAGAAGGGTGTGCAGCAACTGCCTAGAACAGGCATCGCCATTATTTGAGACTTCTACAAAATACATCTTTGGTTAAAGCACTACAGGCTTCACTAACAGTACCCATGAAAGAGGTCCAGGCAGGTTAATATGTGCTTGTCAAGCTTGCTGTGTACTGAAGCAGGTGACAGGTTATATGGTTCCCCCCGGAGGCCATGGCCTTCGAGGTCTGAGTAATCTCGGCTCACTGCCAGCATCATCGTTGTTCTCCACCAGCCACCAGGAGGACAATAAAAAACCCTGGCTCCCACAGTTTCAGGGAAATCAACTCATCTGCCAGTGCAATCAGAGACTTGAGAAGTAAGAGAAAGGTTGTGAGCACCAGTGTTCCCGCTCAGCTGGAAGGGTCTTGGGAAACCACCAGCTGCAACCTCTCACAGAAAAGCCGTACATAGATTCTCTTCCCTCCAATCCCTGGAAACAAAGAAAATGAAACACCTTCAATTGGACTTGGTTCTAGTTCCTTCTAAACATCATGGTTGGTCCAGGCCAGCTGGAGCTAGAGTTCCGAAGAACCTGAGGACTTGGACTCACGCCGCCCTATGTGTGCACGTGTGCTCTGCGATGGGGCAGTGAGCCCTGCCACAGTTTTACATCATTCTGTCATGGACTGGAATCTGCTTTGGGATTGTCCTTCAGCCCCTGTCACGGGGGAAGGCCTAGAGAAGGCTGACAGCATACGATGGGATAAGTATGCATCTGTGCGGTCTTCTGAGGCCAAGGACTTCAAAAGACACCAAACACAGGTTTCAACTTTGCAGGCTTTTGTACTTCCTAACGGAATTTTCCCAGTGACTCAAAGCTTTGGCTAAAGCGCTGTCCACGTGCTCCCTCAGCACTGTGTTGGATGCTAATAATAGTTTGAGTGATTGTTGGAGGTCGAGACCTAGCCTTTTCTGGTCTTTACAAACAAGTTATTAAAGGTCTGGCCAAGATGGCATTGAGTTGGGAAGCCCACATGTTGGGAGATCTGGGGGTACCGCTCACCAAGAAAGGGGCGTTTGGGATAGAGTTGGTTTGAAGGGGAAAATGGGGCACGTTTGCTATTAGAAATAACAAAGGCAACAGCCAGAAAGCTTGCATTATTCATGCATCTATCCATTCGCACAGTGAGCATTTCTTATGCTGCTCATGTTCTGCGCTTGGCAGTAGGGCCCAGAGAAATGAAATGCCCGGATGCTGCCTTGAACAGGAAGCCAGCACTGCATCCCTAAAGGTAAGGACAAGACTTGGAGGTGAGCCAGGGGCTCAGGTGCCCTCTGTGTGCCCACTTAAGGCAAGGGGATGGAGGAACCCAGTAAGGATGAAAGTCTGAACTAAAAAGAGATTTTGGAATTGATCGTGGGCATCGGGAGTGGGGGGCAGGTGGCAGGATGGTGCCCGTAGTTACGGTGAGGAATCTGCTAGAAAGAGGAAAGCTGGATTGGTGGGAAATCGCAGATGTCAGGGAAGGCAGCATTTCAGGAGTACAACAGCCAAGCTAAGATGAATGCCAATGATAATAGCAACCATCTTTCAAACATTTCTTGTGTGCTTAGTATGTGTATTTAATACCAGACACTGTGCTAAGCACTGGGGATCCTGAGATGAGCAGGATAGTCTAGGTTGTACCCTCATAGAGCTTACATCTTAGGGAGTTTCATGCTGTACCTCCTTTATGCCTCCCAAGAACCATGAGAGGCTAGAATTATTATCCTCATTTTACAGATGAGAACACGGAGGCTCAGAGAGTTGGATTCGCTTGCCTAAGTCCCACAGAGAAAGGGTGGTGGAGCTTGGATTTGAACGTGGTTCTGTCTGATACCAATGCCTCTAAATCCCCAATCTGTACTATGAGAATGTAAGCAGAGAAAGGGCATATGGATGCAGCCTGAAGGTGGCCCTGAAGGGGACAGGAGGAGTCAAGGCTGGCTCTAGGAGACAGATTTCAAAGGGCTAAGGAGGAAGTGGTTGGAAACTGATAGCAGGCAGGGAGGTTAGAGATTATATTTGACCATGAATGGAGGGAGAGGTTGACCTAGTGTCTACTTGTAGGCAAAGGCCAAGTGCCAGGACCCTGGGAAAGCACAGACTTGACCTTAAGAGAGTGGTTGAAAATTTCCTCTCCTTCTAGGTGGTCAGCTCTGGCTAGCCCTGCCGTGAGGGGCTGTGGGCCACTAGGTGTGGCCTCCTGGAACCCATGGGGCCTGAAATGTCCAGGGCCCTGAGGTCCAAGCAACCCGGGACCTAGGAGGCCTAAACCCCAGGATTTGGGGTCTTCCCTGCTTGTGATCTTCATACATGAGGGAAGCTCAGTGCCCCCAGCAGCTCAGAGCCAGTTACTCTGCCTTGCCCAGATGCCCGGCATCTGGAAACATTGGGGGAAATCTTTTTTTGCCCCAACGCATTATCATGAGCACACCAGCCACAAGTAACTGCAGTTACAGACCAGCCGCAGAACAGACGCGGTTTAACTGCATTGTAAAAGTTTTACGGTTAGTAAAGATAAGCGCAAAATTAATCCCTAAAGAACAAAGCAATTAAAAAAGTACATAATGAAGCAATTAGCTAGAAATGGTGGGGAGCAGGAAAGGCAGAGCACCCGTGGACGATTTTACTCTGGAAGGGTCTTCACACTTATGTTTTTTTAATTGTGTTCAATGAGGGAGCCCTAGAAGAAGATTCATAAGATGCCCAGAAGAGGTAACAATTGAGAAAGGGTTTTGACAGTGAAACTGAAGGAAATTTTTACCTTCCTAAAAAGTTGGGGCCAAGGAGGAAAAGAGCTATAAAGACCATTATTGGTATAATTAATGAAATTTTATTATAGACTGTGGATTAGGTAATAGTAATGTATCAGGGTTTAATTTCCTGATTTGGAGGAAAAAAGAAAAGTAAAAGCAAAAAAAAAAAAAAAAAAAAAA
>RCUC01143244.1:0-29087 GCA_003697995.1 Taxidea taxus jeffersonii | reverse complement strand
GGTGGGGTTACATTATATGTTTAAATAAAAAAGCTTAAATTAAAAAAAAAAGTTCTGTATTTTTGATATCTGTCTAATGTTGTATCTCTTAATGTTTCCTGATTTTACAAGACCGCAGGACGTCTTCCACCTCAATGAGCCTGAAAAGGTGTTAAAGCCATGAGACTTGTTACCGTTATAAGTGTGGGTTAATCCACTTAATGGCAGGTTCAATCAGCAGTTGTTTTCCTGACATAAACCATGTTCCAAGATTATATATGACTTTGATAAACATCTATGGCTTGTCAGAGCTAAATTTTGAAGATCAGTTGTGTTATAGTTTGATTCAGTCAATCTTTTTAGCAATTGGATGATAATGCAAATAATTTTAAAAAATAAATATTTATTAGTCATATTTTTTCTCTTAAGAAAATTCACCCATATTTAGTTACACACGAACAAGACAATCTGCAGCAGCCAGCAGTGTTTCTGTGTGTTCCTAGCAACAAGAAACCACGACAGAGCAAGGTCTGAAACCAGAGCCTTCTGCATTTTCTCATCTGTGATGACGTACATTGATGCTAGACATTAATGAGCCTGAAGACATAAAGAAGAAATATTTGCCATTGGAAAATATGCTCTACACTAAAACAAAGGTAAGCCTAAAGCCAAACAGAGTATAATATGTGGAGCTATAAAGCCTTGAGTTTTCTAGAAATTTTTTTGTACAAAGTAATAAAAAATAAACACTGCAATTACTTGAGATAGTGCATATTCTGTCTGTCTTCATTTTTTGTTATTTTTATTGTGATTATTTCAAGTCAACTGACCTATTTTTTTAAAAAAAATAGGAAATACTATTTTGAAGAAAGAGGAGGCCCTTTTTAAATTGGAATTTTTTTCTCCAGTCTTAATTTCTGAAAAATTTCCTAGAGCATTTAGACTTTAAAAAAAATTTTTTTAAAGATTTTATTTATTTATTTGACAGACAGAGATCACAAGTAGGCTGAGAGGCAGGCAGAGAGAGAGAGGAAGAAGAGGGAGAGGCAGACTACCCTGCTGAGCAGAGAGCCTGATGCAGGGCTTGATTGGGATCATGACCTGAGCCGAAGGCACAGGCTTTAACCCACTGAGCCACCCAAGCTCCCCGGTATTTAGACTTTTAAAAAAGTATAGTTATATAGAGAGGTAGAGAAAATCTCTGGGGACTTATATGACCCTCTGGGGGGTAAATTGAAAACATTGTTTTCTTGGATGAGTTCTTAGACAGTGGGGCAATTAAATGCAGGATGGATTTTTTTGTGAGGTAATTTTAATTCGCTTGCTCACCAAGGACCACAAAATTACTATATTACTTTCTCTGGATTCTGATAAACTCTGTGGGAAATAAAATCCAGATGTGGAGAATTCAAGGTCCATACTTGCTATTGTCAATGGAGTAGCGATCTAGCAGGATTACAAGGTGTATGACTGCTATAAGATTAGTATTAATAGGGGTGCTTGGGTAGCTCAGTCAGTTGAGCATCGGACTCTTGACTTTGGTTCAGGTCATGATCCCAGGGTCATGGGATTGAGCCACATATTGGGCTCTGTGCCTGCACATGAAATCTGCTTAAAATTTTCTATCCCTTCCTCTCCCTCTGCCCCTCCCCACCCTGCTCTCCCCCTTTCTCTCTCTGTCTTAAAAAAAAAAAAAGACTAGTATTGATATAAGGGGATCAATAAAGTAATTCATTATCATGAAGCACTGAGTGGATTTTAGAAAGCTATAGGCATATATATATATATATATATGTATATGAATGTTGGAGAAGTATAAGAAATTTTTGTGGTGACGATATTTGAACAATGAACAAACAAAAACCTTGGGTAGTTGGAAAACTACTGTTTGCAGTGTATGCTTTTCTTTTTCCTTTTTGTCCTGTTTCCTTTTCATTTGCTGTGGATGGCTTATCTTGCATCCATGTTGCAAGTCTGTTTCATCTAGTAAACTGAAAATGATCGCTTAAAAAGAAAAATAGGGGCGCCTGAGTGGCCCAGTTAAGCGTCTGCTTTTGGCTCAGGTCATGATCCCAGAGTCCTGGGATTGAGCCCCACATTGGTTCCCTGCTCCATGGGGAGTCTGCCTCTCCCTCTTCCTCTCCTGCTGCTTGTGTTGCAGCAAAACAACACAAGTTGTTGTGTTGTTGCAAAAAAGATTGTCTCTAAATAAAAAAAAAATCAAACCATTATTATTAAGGACTTCACCAAAAACTGCTATATTTCCCCCATCCCATTTGCTGGAAGTCAATTAGAGCATCCAGCACTTTGTGTTCCTGCCAATTGTCAGATCAGAGCATCGTAACACAAAGCAAAAAGAAAAAGAGGGGGAAAAAAGAAAGAGAAACAAAAAAAGGAAACCCCTAACACCCCCCCACCAACTGTAGAAAAGAGTAACTCCAGAGTTCAAATTCAAAAGAAGAGAAAGTGGAATTGAAAGAGATGGTGGTTATGGTTTCACTTACTTGTGGAACATAAGGAATAACACGGAAGACATTGGGAGGTGGAGAGGAGAAGGGAGTTGGGGGAAATCGGAGGGGGAGACGAACCATGAGAGACTGTGGACTCTGATAAACAAACTGAGGGTTTGGGAGGGGAGCGGGGTGTGGGTTTGGGTGAGCCTGGTGGTGGGTATTATGGAAGCACATATTGCATGAAGCACTGGGTGTGGTGCATAAACAATGAATTTTGGAACACTGAAAAAAATTAATTTAAATTAAAAAAAAAAAGAGGTGATGGTGGCAATAATCCTATGAATGGTTTTATTTCTCTCCTTCTGGCGGATAAGTGGAGAATGCTCACTAGGATTTGTAGTTACAGGTTAACCATGTGAGCCCCTCATAAGGCCCATCCCCTGAGGTGGCACAGGAGGGCTGTACATACCAGTTCCTGTCCCAAATCCAGGTAAGGCCCAGTTTCTCCTGGATCTCGGGGGGGGGGGGGTCATGGCATCAGGCAGGTCTTGTTTGTTAGCAAAGATGGGGATTATGGCGTCCCTCATCTCCCAGTCATTGATAATGTGGTGCAGCTCCTGGCAGGCCTTGTCGATGCAGTAGAGAAAGCTTTCCATAAAGGAAGACTGTGTTAGCAGAGGCCAGGAGAAAATAACCCCTGGGTGGTTCAGGAGATGAGTAATAGCAGAGTTTGACTGTAGGGCACAAAAGTACAAAGGGAGAAACTGATAGCAATTGTTGATGCACTCAGGACACAATTTTATCTATATAGCACTCATGTTCAGAACATTTAAACTGAACCTAATCATTTGAAAAATCCAAATTGTGGAACATTCTGGAAAACAACTTCTTTGAATCTTAAAAAAATATCAGTGTCATAAACAATAAAAGTGGCTGGGGAACTATCCCAGATCAAAGAGACATGACAATTAATTGCAATGTGAGATCCTTGATTGTAACCTAAGAGAGGAAAAATAAATGACAAATGAGCAGCAAAGGACATTTGATAATTGGGAAGATTTGAAACTAGACTGTGTATTAGATAATGTCATTGTTTTGGTGTTACAGTTCCTGAGTGAATTAATTGTATTGTTATGTAGCAGAAGGCCTTTGTTCTTAGAAGATGTCCACTAAGGTATTTAGGGAAGACATGTTACAATATCTGTAAGGAATTCTCAAATGTTTCAGCACACACACACACACACACACATACACACACACACACCCCATATTGCAAGAGAAATAAGTACAGCAAAAAGTTAACTTAGAGGAATCCAGACAAAGAGCATATGAATGTTACTTTCACTGTTTTTACTTTTCTGTTGATTCCAAATTTTTCAAAATAAAAAGAAGGAAAATAAAATGTCTGTTAACATTTGGGTGTTCACAATTTTTTTGTTTTACAACTTCTTTTATTTACTTGCTACACATTGAATAGCTGTTGTAAATGGCCTCATGATTAGATCATTCTGAATTTGTGGTGATCATTTTTGTGGAAGTATTTGCTTTATAATTATCATGAAGAAATTTGTTAATGTAGTGTGATCTCATTATAGAAAATAACTGCTCTGGATAACTATGTGCTAATATTTTTTAAAGATTTATTTATTGATTTTTGAGAGAGAGAAAGAGAGAGTATGGGCAGAAGGAGAGAGAGAGAATCTCAAGCAGACTCCCTCTGAGTGCACAGCCCAACATAGGGCTTGATCTCAAGACCCCGTGAGAGGATGATCTGAACTGAAATCAAGAGTTGGATGCTCAACCAACTGAGCCACCCAGGTGGCCCAATATTTTTTTTTTCCTTGAGTGATAGTCTCACATAGCACAAGTAGTCTTTTATTTTTTATTTTTTTTTTACAAGTAGTCTTTTAAAAGGGTTCTAACCTTTACCACCATTATAAAATATTTTCTTGTGAATATCTCATTTATTTATTTATTTATTTGTCAGAGAGAGAGTGAGAGAGAGAGAGAAATAGTGTAGATTAATTTGTTATAAAGTATATAACTCAATACCAATTTATTGTAAGATTTTCTTGGATTTACCATGTGGTTACATCTCAATAAACCCATTGTAAGCTGAAAATGCATTTAATATACCTAACCTACCGAACATCATAGCTTAGCTTGGGCTACCTTAAATGTGCTCAGACACTTCCCATTTTTCTACAGTTGGGCAAAACCAACTAACACAAGAACTATTTTATAATAACGCGTTGAACATCTCATGAAAATTATTGGATCCTATACTGAAATTGAAAAACAGAATGGTTCTAAGTGTATTGGTTGTTGACTCTTGCGATTGTGTAGCTGACTGGGGGAGGGGTGGGGCTTGGCTCTGCTGCCCAGCATCGTGAGAAAGTATCTATCACATTTAATGAGCCTGGAAAAAGATAAAGATTCTAAATTTGAAGTATGGTTTCTACCGGATTCATATCACTTCTGTACCATTGTAAAGTCAAAAACCAGGATAAGTCAGGGGTCGTCTGTGTATGTGTTATATGCCTATAACTTGGGCAGGCTCAGTTCTGGTCCTCAAAGAATATATGGTGACCGGTTTACTCCAGAAAATGTTGGGCAACCATGGGATGATGATTTTCGTCTGCCTTAGGAACCATGAGAAAGGTGCTGTGATTTTTTGACAACACTTAAGATTGGAAGAAAGATACTTGGACAAATTCCATTGAAACCAAAGATTTGGGTTGTTCCCAAGGAATGATGGCTTCCAGAAACTGCCAGCTATGGATAATTCTCCTTATTTAGAGTTGTACTAAGTGCGTTCCCCTTTAATCATTCCGTCAAAAGTTTTGGCCATTACAGTTCTTTGGTAACCTGTTCTCTGCTCTGGTCTGAAAGGAGTCGCTTTTTATAGGCTTTCCATCTACTATGATGATTAATACCAGCTCAGAAGGCCAGTAGTTGTTTTTCTTAAAGGAGTTTGTAGGCGTGCACTGACTCACTCAGCGTCTCACATCCTGTCTGCACCGTGATCTTAAGCATGCGTTTTCAACAGGACTGGCCAGGTCAGTGCCCGGTTGTAACCATGAAACGAAACCAAGTTAAATGTTTCACAAGCCAAAAAGTTGGCTGTGGACGTACCACACTCCAAATAATACATCTGCCATTTTGTATGGGAGATATCATTTTACTTCATCTGTTTTTGACTTCCGTGGTGGGGAAGTTAGCATTGATAGAAAATTCATCTCACTATTCAACAGGGTCCCAATAATGCAGGCACAGAATTAAAGCAAAATTGGCATTATTCTAAATGGAAATCATGGTTCACATTCCTGTACAAACCTAATAACCAAGGAGGAATTGATTGGAATTAATCTCTTTACAACATTCAGAATCCTGATCTTTCCTAGAGTAGGACACATAGAAATACAAAACAAACCCCTAAAACAAAACCACAATAGTGAGGAAAGGTTTCATAGACAGGGAGGGATTTCAGAAGACAACAGACGATCAAGTGTTCTGCTTGCTGTGGAGCAGTGGTGGCTCCAGACATGGCCACGCCATGGAATGTTCCAGAGTGAGAGTTGTAGCAAGTGAATCAAGTGTGTTTTGAGTTGGAATATCATACACTAAAGAAGAGAATAGCCATATAGGATTAGGAAAGGCAAGATCTATGGACTTAGAAGACTGATTTTAATCTACACAATGTTAGGAAAAACTACTAAAGAATTTAATTTCAGAAAGAAGATGCTGGGGAGATCAGTTTGAATAATTAAAATTGATTATTTCCAACTGACTTTCCATACTTATTGGAAATTTATAGTGAAATTCCTGTATAGGGGTGCTTGGCTGTCTCAGTTGGTGGAACACATGACTCTTGATCTTGGGCTTGTGAGCTGGGACTCACTTTGGGTGTAGAGATTACTTAAAAATAAAATGTTGAAAAAATTTTTTTAGAAAGTAAAGTGCTATATACATGTATTTTAAAAAGTCTAAAAATGAATGATGCCTTCATTTCAATGTTAGAATTAGAAGAAAAAAAAAACAGCAAAGTAAACCCAAAGAAGATAAAAGGAAGAACATGATGGATTAGCAGGAAAAGATTAATTGAACAGAGGAAGCACACAGGGATTAATAAAGTCTGAGTTGCTATATTAAGAAGACTAATAAAATTGTTAAACCTTTACAAATGTTATATGTAATGGTGAAAGATGAAAAACTTCTCCATTCACATCAGGAACAAGGGTAGCATGTTACTGTCACTGCTTCATTTGCTAGTATGTTGGAGGTTCCCAGCAATGAAGTAAGAAAAGGAAAAAAAAGTAATATTAGCAAAATAGGAAATGAAACTGACATTGTTAGCAGAAGATACAATCCTATGTACAGAAAATTCAGGAGATTTTACACAGATTAGTATCAACTAAGAAAAAAATTTAGCAAGCTTACTGATTATAGCCAGGGTATAGAAATAATTATATGAATATATACCAGAAACAGTTAGAAATTAAAATTTAAGAACAAGATACTATTTAAAGGAGTATAAAAAATCCAGATACCTAACTCTAAATATGTGCAAGAACTCTATGTAGAAAATTATAAAACATCTTTTGGGAATTAAATGAAACCTAAACAATATTGAAGTCACGGATTATAAGATTCAGTTTTGTAAAGATGGCAATTTTAAGAAGATTTATTAGTGATATTCAGTTTAAATCCCAGCAGATTTTTGTTGTCCTGTGTTTGGTTAACTTGTGTGCATGTGCGTATGTATAAATTAAAAAGCAGCTTGAATTTCAAGGTTGGGAGTCAACTTTTTTTTTTTTACGATCTCACATATTTTTCCTAGTATCTTGACAAATTCATAAAGCCAGTACTGTGCCCACAGCACCTAATGGGTAAAATGGGCCTTTTATGGAACCCCGGGCTCATGGTATTCTCACTATGATACCACTGTGTGCTTCTGCCTCTGTTCTAATGACTCGTGGACTGTTTAATTCTCTTCTAAACTAAAAAAGAATTATGCATGTGTTGTTGAGTTGTTTTGCTTTAAACTGTATAGAGGTATTTAGTGGGATATTGTTCTTACTAATTCTATAAACCCGTGAGGTTAAAATAAACACATGATATTTTAACTGAAATTTGTGGCTTTAAGTATTAAACATATATATTCTACCCTCTTCGTTGGTTGCTACAAACCAACATGATTGAAAAACACAGCTTCTACCCACATTCAAAAAGCAAACGGGGGCACTTGGGTGGCTCAGTGGGTTAAAGCCTCTGCCTTCGGCTCAGGTCATGATCCCGGGTCCTGGGATCGAGCCCCGCATCGGGCTCTCTGCTCGGCAGGGAGCCTGCTTCCTTCTCTCTCTGTCTGCCTCTCTGCCTACTTGTGATCTCTGTCTGTCAAATAAATAAATAAAATCTTAAAAAAAAAAAAAAAAAAAGCAAACCAAGAGAGTACTGTGGGCCTAATATTGATTTTTCACTGTACTTGTCTTCCCTCTAGTGGTTGAATAGCAAAGTCCAGAAAAGGATCCAGTAGGGAAGAATCAGATGACTCAATTTTGAGACACGATTATTATTATTTTTAAGCTTACCCTGGCTCTCTGTGTAACATATTACCAGATTCAGAAATCTAGTATCAAGGTTGGCAGCATAGGCATTAGCATACACCTGTTCAATGCTGTTACGGATAGTGTTGTAAAGTGTGTAAGATTTTTAGCTTAATCCTAAACTAAAAGGCTAATATCAAAATGATTTATACATTGATAAAAATAACAAAAATAACAATGGTAATGAATAAGAATAATAACTAAAGATGAAATTTATTGAGCAGTTACTCACTGTGCTAAGCAGTTTTCACACATCACCTCTTATCTACCCTGTGGTTCCAGAACTGGGTGTTCATTTTACAGGTAAGGAAACTCTGACTTAGTGTGCTGAAGCAACATGATTGACAAATATACATATAATAGCTAATATCTTAAAAGCAATAAGTGCCAGAAGCTCTGCTAAGGACTTTGTATGTCTGTGTTAGGGTTTACAGTGGGAAATAGAAACACTCTGAGACTTAAAGTTAAAGCAGGTTAAGGCTGGTAACGAGATCCCTACAATCGGAGAAAGGGCTGGAGGAGTAGGTTTTTGGGTGGGCCTTCTGGCAGATTGTCAAAACTGATTCACTAGGAAGCAATGCCTCAAGTCTCACAACACTGAAAAATCTGGAAAATGGACTAATTTTCCAGCAGAGAAACCTCCTATCCATAATGCCCTGCTCCGAGGAGAGACAGCTAGATGCTGAAAGAACACGCCTCTTGCTCACCTCCAACTTCGGCCTCTGATTGGCAGAACACAATTCACATCCAGAGACCTTCTTGCCAAGGAGTCAGAGAAATGTAGTATTTATCTGCCCAGATGCAGTGTGGACCAGGAAGGAGCATAGAAAAGGGTGGGGGGATAGATGCTGTGGACACAGCGTCTGGCACGACGTGTTAACTTACTTAGTCCCCATAGAAATATGTACTTTTGTCTCTCCACTTTGTAGGCGAGGTAATAGAGGCAGTATCGGGTGAGATGATATGCTGGAGAGTCAGAATAGGAAGGTATGCCACCTTTTTTTTTTTTTTTTTTATAAGGGGTGATTTTTTTTTTTTAAGATTTTATGTATTTATTTGACAGACAGATCACAAGTAGGCAGAGAGGCAAGCAGAGAGAGAAAGAGGAGGAAGCAGGCTCCCCGCTGAGCAGAGAGCCCGATTTGGGGCTCGATCCCAAGACCCTGGGATCACGACCTGAGCTGAAAGCAGAGGCTTAACACACTGAGCCATCCAGGTGCCCCTGTCACTTTTATTCCAAAGCATAGCACATCCCACTATCTTGGTATGATTGCATGATGTCATTATTACTTCTGTGTTAGAAAAACATGGAACCTACACACACACACACACACACATTTTTTGCTCACACTTTTGTCAGGATGAAACCCAGATTCAAAGAGAAATGAATTGAAGATGATGCTCTTCTGTCATTTCCTGAGTTGAGTCGGCTTCCTAGGCTTGGGATAAAAAGATGCAAAATCAAAATACAGCTCTCCTGCTTATGCTTTTGCAGGAAAACAACTATGTTCACTGATACTTAAAAGTTTTCCCGACAAAGGGAGCTAATGGCATTGTTGTTCCTGGAATGTGAATGCAGCTCGCATATTTACCTACTCAGAGCAGAGGGAATATTGTGCAGTATAGACAGAAGATGGCTAGAAACAGGTGCTATTCTTGTCTGTCCGGCTGGACTCGCCAAGCCACCCTCCACTCTACGTGTTCACCGGACACGGTTCTCCAGCTTCGGAGGTGGCTATGGATACCCATCAGGCTCGTCTGATTTCTCACGTTGGGAAAGAGAACCTTGACAAAGGATGTGTAGTGACGGAAGATAGCTATGGTTGAAGAATTTTGGTGGCAACCTTTGAGGGCAGTCTTTTGATGACTCTGCTTCCAAAAAATGCCCATGTTTCCTATGGAGAATCCTAAGGATATCCCGATTTTTATCTCTTCCAAGGCAGTTTTTTTAGATATATGTATCTGGACTTATATATGATATACATTCACACACGTATATCTGAAATATATATGGCAGGTTGACAATATTGGGCTTTGTTCTCATCCAAGAGTGTATTAGAAGCACTCAGAGAGCTTTCTAAAAACTCATAACCTAATGCTACACCCCTGGGAGTTGGATCTGAATAGATAGAGCGGGGCTCAGGAATGCACATTTTGAAAGTTCTCTGGCATGATTCTAATACTCACCCTAGCTGTGAATTAGCCTAAAATAGAGAGTGCTGTGATCTCTTAATGAGAAAGCTGAGAGAAGACAGTTGTAACGGCAAGTCAAATAAGATTATGTCATGAGTTAGTAATGTCAGTTTCATGGACTAGAAACAGCTCGTTTGAATTTTAGGAGTTGGAGAGTTAAAAATGTCAGATTTAAGAACGTAATATTTTTAGGGAAGTTAATTCTTGCCTTTTTGAAAGGCACCTGGCATTTTTAAGGAGTACCTATAAAAGAGCAAAAGTGCCTCCAAGTGGCCCAAGTCTAAATTACATTTTAGTGAAAATAAGATCGACATTAAAAAAACCAAGCAGAGAGGAATGAATTCTTGAAGTCTAGGATTTTTTTACTTGAAGATATTGGGAGCTGCAGTTCGAAAAGGAGATATGGATGCAATGAGATATTTCTTTTATCTGAAATTGCTTGCAAAAATTTGTGATGAATTATTTTCATATTTAAACCTCAAGTGTGCGAGGGATATATATCACCTTAGAAGCTCCACATTACACTTTTAATTAGGTTTTCTTGTCCTCAACTGGACTGACCTCCCTAAACCCACTTCCCATTGAAATCCATGAGGATTATACCTTTTGGGGACACTGAAAAGTAATTACACATTTTACGAGTCTTTATTTATTTATTAATTCAGCAGCTATTTTGTGTCCTAATTGCTTTGGGCATTGCGATCACAGCGGTCAAGTGGATATAAAAGATCTCTGTCCTCCGGGATGTGTGTGGGATGTGTGCGGGGCATGTGTGGAGAGAAAACAAATGATACCTGAGTCATACCCAGTTTAACTCACCATCACCCCCTTATAACAAACGCAATCAATACAGATCATTTGAAGCTCAGAAAGACACTTGGGAGTGTGACAGAATCTCGTGAGAGTGCTGGCAACTTTAGATAGGATTCGCAGGGATGGACTGTTAAGAGTTGCCATTTGAGTTAATATATGAAAAAAAAATGTAAGCTTTACGGAGAATTGGGAAAGAGCAATCCAGTTAGAGGAAAGAGCAGGAGGGGAAGAACTGGGCATGTTTACAGGAAGAGGACAGATACCAGAATAGCCAACACAGGTGAGAAATGGGGCAAATGGATGAAGACAAGGCATACATGACCCAGATCTTGTCCACTGTACTTTATTCTGAGTTCATTGGGAAGCCATTGAAGGATTTTGAGCAGTGGGATGTGGACTGATTCAACCAGATTTACATTTTTAAAAAGTCACTGCTATGAGGGGTTATTGATTGGAAAGGAGCAGGAGGCTAAACAAAGAGGTCAGCTAGGAAGCTATTGCAATAGGTAAGATGAGAGGAAGAAGATGCTGGCTTGAACTCGGTTGATAGAAATGGAGATGGAGTAAAGAGGACAGATTCAAGATAAATATTTGAAGGAAAAATTGACGGGTCTTGTTAAAGACTTAGATGTGAGGGATAAAGGACAGAATGAAGATGGCTCTGTCATATGTCTTGAGTAACTAGGTGGAGGGAGGTGAGCTTTGCTGCGATAGGTGATACAGAATTAGAAGCCGGGATGGAGTAGGAAAGCAAGTTTTCTCTACCACCATTTGAGTTGCATGTGGTGTATATGCTGAAATGTCAATAGGCAGCTAGCTATAAAAATGAGCACTCAGAATAGAATTAACAACCAGAGCTATACATTTGGCAATTATAAGCTAAGCATATGTGTTATTTAAAGCTGTGGAAATGAATGAAGTGTTCTAAGAAGAGGCTACAGAAACAGAAGTAACTTGATCTGAACCTGGGAATTATATGCCATAAAGTCATCAAAGGTGTCGGAGATGAGATATGGTGAAAAACAGAAGAGTATGATGCTGCAGAAATAAAGGATAGTGTTTCAAGGAAGGAGTGGCCAGTTTTATAGAATGTTCTGTGTAAACTAAGAATGGAAAAACATCTACAGAGTTTGGCAGCACGGAATTTTGAGACCTTGACAAGAATGTTGTCAGTAGTGTGATGTGGAGGAAAGCCAGATTAGAAGAGGTTGGAGAGTGAAGATAGAATATAGAAAATAAAAACGTCCAAGAATTTTACTGTAATAGGGAGCAAAGAAATAAGTGTCAACTTGACATTTTCAAGTAATTTTTTTTTCCCAAGTGAGAGTTAGTTACAAAAGAACGTTTTTGTAACAAATGGATCAGCATCTTAACAGAGAAAAACATCTCTAGAAAATAGATGATGTAGGGATAAAGTCCTTGAGAAAGTAAAAGGGGATGGCAACTAAAGGGTACATGTAGGGAGGGGCTGGGCCTTTTGTATAAAAGAGGCAGAAATGACAGAGACTGTGGGTGTAGACATGGATCGTATTCATCTGAAGCTAATTCTGCTCGAATACCTTTAAAAATATGGTGCTTTTGAGTTACAAGGTCACAGTCTTTGCCAAATTTTGTTCACACTTTTCAAAACTTGGGAAATATCTGACTAACTGAACTTTCTTTACCATGGGACTTTTCAGACTCTTTAATCTGCTCATGTGTATTTAAGGAATTGATAGAATGCAACAAATCCCAAACTGATTTGACTGTGTAAGTCCTTTCTTGTGAATTGCCCTTTATATTTGGGAAGACGTCTTCAAAGGAACATACTTTAGGAGATTCTAAATAATCACAAGGACTAGAGTTCCTTTCGTTAAAACTGATTTTTAAATAGGCCTTATTCTTTATATTCTCATAAATCTTTTCTCATAAATCCTATTTTTTTAGCACTCAAATAAAATGAAGAGAAAGGAGATTATGGGGTAAATATGTGGGGACATATTATTTTTAGCCATTCCTTGACCTTTTTCTTAATAAACTAAACACTAACAATGTAAGCACTACTTTTTACCTGATACAGTTCAACTAATGTCTACCTTTTTTTGGTTACTGTTTTCTATTTGTTGCCCTTGTTATTTGTTCCTATTTTTGTTTTCCACTCTTTTACTGCATTTTCTGGTTTTAGCTGAACATTCTATGAAAGTTTATTTTCTTTCTTTTCTTTGTGTATCAGTTACAGCTCTTGTAAATTTTTTTCAGTGGTTGTTCTAGGGTTCTCAATATACATTTATAATTAATCCAAGTATACTTTTAAAAAAAAATATTCATTTATTTAGAATGCACTTGAATGAGGGGCAGGGGCAGAGGGAGACAGTCTCAAGCAGACTTTGTGCTGAGCACAGAGTCTATATGGGGCTTGGGCTGGATCGCAAGACCCTGAGATGTTGATCTGAGCAAAAATCAAGAATTGAACACCTAACCGGCTGTGCCACCCAGGCACCCAATCCAACTCTACTTCTAAGTAATGATACACCACTTCATAGATAGTGTGAATACCTTATAATAACAAAACAGTCCTAATTCTTCCCCTCTGCCCCTGTATCATTGCTATCATTCATTTTGCTTACACATGAACATTTAGAACATGTATGTACACAAGACATAAATAAGGGTATGCAATTGATACTTTGTTGCTATCATTTTGAACAAACTGTTATCTGTTAGATCAATTAATAATAAGAGAAATTTTTTTTGGTTTTGTCTTCACTTATTCTTTCTTCAGTGCTCTTCCTTTCTTTATGTAGATATGAGTTTCTAACCTATATTATTTTCCTTCTTTCCAAAGAATTTCTTTTGACGTTTCTTGCAAGGCACGTCTACTGGCAACAAATTCCATCAATTTTTGTTTATTTGAGAAAGTCTTTATATCTCCTCACCTTTGAAGGATAATAAAGCATACAGAATCCTAGGTTGGTGTTTTTTTTCTATCCACACTTTATTTCACTCCACTTTCTTCATGCTTATCTGGTTTAGAAGGAGATGTTGGATATAATTCTTATCTTTGTTCCTCTACAGGTAAGGTCTCATTGTTCTCTGCTTTCTTTCACAACTTTTTGTTTATTTTGATTTTTTTGTATTTAACAATGATATACATAGGTATAGGTTTTTATCCTGCATGGTGTTCTCTAAGCTTTTTTTGTTTGTGAGTAGGTGTCTGACTTTAATTTGGGGAAATTGTCAGTCATTATTGTTTCAATTTTTTTTTCTGTTTTTTTTTTTTTTTTAAGATTTTATTTATTTATTTGACAGACAGAAGATCACAAGTAGGCAGAGCTGCAGGCAGAGAGTGGAGGGCGGGGATCAGGCTCCTGGCTGAGCAGAGAGCCTGATGCGGGACTAGGTCCCAGGACCCTGACATCATGACCTGAGCTGAAGGCAGAGGCTTAACCCCCTGAGCCACCCAGATGCCCCCCCCCTTTTTTTCTGTTTCTTTCTCTCTTTCTTCTTCTTTTGGTGTTACTGTTATCCATATGTTAAACCTTTTGTAGTTGTCCCACAGTCCTTGGATATTCTGTTCTATTTTCTTCAGAAAGTCTTCTCTTTGCTTTTCAATTTTGAAGGTTTCTACTAAAATAACTGCAAACTCAGAGATTTTGTCCTTCTCTACGTCCAGTCTGCTTACAAAACCACTGAAGGCCTTCTTCATTTCAATTACAGTGTTTTTAATGTTTAGCCCTTCTTTTCGGTTCTTCTGTAGGAGTTCTATCTCTCTGCTTACATTACCCATGTATTCTTGCATGATGTCTATTTTACATTAGAGCCCTTTGCATATTAATCCTAGTTGTTTTAAGTTCCCAGTCTGATAATTTCAACATCCCTGCCATGTTTGGCTCTGATGTTTGCTCTGTCTCTTCAAATTGTGCTTTTTTTTTAACCTTTTGTTATACTTGGTGTACGGGGTACAAGGACCTGTTGTAAATAAGACTTTAGCTATGTGGTGGTGAGGTGTGAGGGGAGAGGAATCATTCTATAGTCCTGTGATTAGATCTCAGCTTTTAAATGAGTCTATGCTTTTAGACTATAAAAGTAACAAGAATTTCTCAGCTTTTTTCCTCCCCTTTTCGGTGGACAGGATGTCTAGAGTAGTCTGGAGTTGGGTATTTTCTTCTCTTAGGTCAGTTAGGCTCTGATAATAGCCCCCCCCCCCCGCCCCCACCAATCAGGTTAGGCACTGATTAACTACTTTCCCCTGAGGGCAGCCCTTGTTAAGAAGAGTAAGTGCCCTGGTATATTTCCTGTTCCCTTCCCCCAACTGGAGGCCCAAAGGGAGTTTTCTCTGATATTTACTATGGGAACCTGGTTGAGTTCCTGGAGGTAAATGTCACACAAATGGAGGGGGGAGTCCCCTATGACTGGGTATACCAGAGTTTTTAACTCTCAGAATTGTTCCCATTGAGTCTCCAGCAATTTGTTAATGAACGTGCAGGGTCTCCAGCCCCAGCACTAGTTCCCATTGGTGTTTCAGCTCTTGTGCTTCTGCCTTGCCTCCCTATTTAACTTCTGTCTCTTCAGTCTTGGGTGCAGTGATTTGCCCTGTGTCCTCATCTCTCTCATGGACCCAAGGAGAGCTGTTGATTTTTCAGCCTGTTCATATTTTCACGTTGTTAGGATGGCATGGCAACCTCCAAGTTCCTTACATGTAGAACCAAAAACCAGTCTCCAGCCCCCCTTTATTTATCTGGTATGAAAATCCCTTTATTTACGAATAAAAGTGCATTATAATCAAATATCACCTGTGCTTTGAATGTAGTTTTAGGAACTCTCAAGGCATTTTACAAATACTTGTGGAATGAGTAAATAAATGTATGAAGTCCCAGTAACTATGACCGTATATTATTAAATATACGGTCCAGTATATCCAGTTCACTTGCACTATTTAGAACAGTTTGTATTATCTACCTGTTCAGTCTACTACTATGCTGGAATGAGAGCAATGGTTTTACTGTTACAATAGACTCTGGAATGGGATGGTGGGGAGAAAATAACATTTTTACTTCCCTAGACCAATTAAAAACCTTACTTTTTTAAATTAAAATTTTAATTAATTAAATAGTAGATATTCAACTACTCGAGGTCTCATTTTCTTTCTTTTTTTTTTTAAGATTTTTTTTTTTTTATTTGACAGACAGAGATCACAAGTAGGCAGAGAGGCAGGCTGGGCAGGGGTGGGGGCAGGAAGCAGACTCCCTGTTGAGCAGAGAGCCCAATGAGGGGGAGGCCTTGATCCCAGAACCCTGGGATCATGAGCTGAGCCAAAGGCAGAGGCTTTAACCCACTGAGCCACACAGGCACCCCCTAAGGTCTCACTTTCAAACCTCTGGTGGAAACTAGCAGAATGAGCTCTATATAGTGGTGACTCAACAAGTATTTGTTTAATTTAATTAGATTTTCAAAAGGACCTGCCTTGATTAAACTTAGTATGAAAACTACACATATTTGTTTCATTTCAGGAAATCCAGGAAGGCCCAATTACCACAAATCATTTTCAAATGGAGACCAATAATGTCCGAAATGCTGCTTCAGAACATCTCTTATTTACTTATCAAATCTGGCTGAAATATTTATTATGCGCAAGCCACTCTGCTAGGTGCTGAGAAAGCAAAGAACACTATTCAATGAGGCCAGTGCAGAGAGTCAGGATTGCAAAATGATCATCACCTATTTTGTTGTCTGTGTTTAGTTTTCAACAAATGACTTTTATCTGTATTTTATTAGTGTATTCTTCTCCACACCCTCCTTCTTTTCTTAGGCTTTTTTTTCCTTATTATTGTTAGTATCATCTATCCTGGAAAGATGAGCATTTCTGAAGGGTTGGAAGAGGCAGCCAGAGAGGAGGGTGGGGTAGCAGTTCATTGAAATTCAGACAACCTTCTCCAAATGTTTTCTCCATCTCCTGTGTTCTAGGGTAGCAAAAAGGCCCTCTTTGGCTATGGAAAGTCCAATACATTTCTGTTTTAGTATGATATGGGATGAGTGTGTGTGTGTGTGCGCGCGCGTGCGCATGTGCTCGCAGATGCACGTGCATTCATCCATGTGTTTGTCTACATGTGCACACACAGGCGTGCTGAGATCTTTTCTCCTTTTCCAGCTGTCTAAGATCAGAAGTTTTAGGGCTGTGCATTACCCATATTTTATTCTCTATGCTGTCACTTCCTTTTCAAAGATAGGTATTCTATATATTTCCTCTTTCTGTCCCACCTTCCTGGCCTCTCCTTTGAAACACAAAAGCATCAGGGGGGCTCCCACTGCCCACCCCACACCAGCACCTTGCTGTTCTAATGGGGGGCACTGTTTGTCCCTGAAGGTGTGACGCAATCAGGGTGAACTCAACTCACAGCCCACTGCCTGGATTCTACTGCAATTACATCCAAACTTTCAATGCTTTGGTCTAATTTTCATTGCACTTTGAAGCTTTTTAAAATTTATTTTCTTCCAGGGTTATGGACTTTCATTAGTGTTTATTGAAGATGAAGTGGTCTTTTCCGTTTTTCTCCTTGTTTTTGGATAGTTTCTAAGATGGAGAGAGGCAAAGAATCTTTTGTTCGGCCTTCTTTTCCCCGAATTCTCTCAGAAGGCTTAAAAGTAGTTGTGATGGGACTGAGGGAGAGAAAGATGGATGCCAAAAATTGTTGGCGATAGAAAATTAAAGTTTAAGGGCACCTGGGTGGCTCAGCTGGTTAAGTGACTGCCTTCGGCTCAGGTCATGATCCTGGTGTCCCGAGATCAAGCCCCTCATCTGGCTCCCTGCTCAGTAGGGAGTCTGCTTGTCCCTCTGACCTTCTCCTCTCTCATGCTCTCTTTCTCTCTCTCTCTCAAGTAAATAAATAAAATCTTTAAAAAAAAAGAAAATTAGAGTTTAAGATTTCAGAGGTGAAATATTAGTTGGTGACAAATTCAAATATGCTTATCATATCAGAGGTAGAGTGGACATGAAAAACAATGGAGATGAAGAGGTAAGGAAATTGTGGAGTGGGAGTCTTGATTTAATTATGCATGTGAAAATTAAAGAATACAGTCACTGGGGTTGAAGAGGCTGTGCAAAATATAACAAAATTCTCAGAGAATGGGTGTGAAATGGAGGCTGTGGGGTGGCAGGAGAGCAGCAACGCAAACATTTTATTCTGTGTTTAAGAGAGAAGCTGGATTCTATGAGGGTTTGAGAGAAAAATCCTATAACAGATGTAGTAAGCAAGGGCAGGCTTAGGGTGGCAATATCTGCATGCATCAGTAAGAGCTGGCAGGAATTGGGAGGATTACAGATTGCTCGAGGTATATCTGTTAAAAGAAATGACTTCTGCTCTCACATTAGTCACAGGAGCATCAGCAGCATCTGGGCTCCTGCCTTTCTAGATATTTTTCATGATACACAGAAACCACTAAAATCTGTTGGGGGAATTTCTGATTTTATTAAATGTTCACAGTTATATTCTTTTTTTTAAAAATTTTATTTATTTATTTAACAGACAGAGATCACAAGTAGTCAGAGAGACAGGCAGAGAGAAAGGAGGAAGCAGGCCCCTTGCAGAGCAAAGAGCCTGATGCGGGACTCGATCCCAGGACCCTGGGATCATGACCTGAGCCAAAGGCAGAGGCTTTAACCCACTGAGCCACCCAGGCGCCCCACAGTTGTATTCTTGCTGCTTCTTAAGTAATTGATGGAATAGGAAGAAAAATATGATCAGAAACTAATTGTGACTGCTGCATCTTTCTAATGGGATTGCTGAAGTTATCTCGGGGACAGATAGTTCTTTTATTGATGAAAAGAGGCTGGGATTGCTTGGAAACGTGATGCTATGCATGTGGTTTGGATGGGGTGGGTGAGAGAAAGACAGAGAGGAACTGTGGACAATATAAACAAGAGGAATTTTGACTTACTGGGAGTGCACAAGAAGAGATCATTTAAGAGACAAGTCCAACTAGAAGGGAAGAGAGCCTGAAGAAAGGGATAGAAGGCAGGAGATTTATGGATAGGCATGGACAAGGATGAATAATTCTGCAACAGAGATGTGATAACAAATACCTAGAAACAGTGATGTCCTCCACTGAATGTAGTGTTTCATTTCCATTCCATACATTCCCATCTGTTACTGTCAAGTTTTCGCAGAAAGTTTTTTTTTGTTCAAAATAGCCCTGTGTTGTTTATAATTTGAGAATTATAGGTTAGGGCTGGATTTGGTTAGGATTGTGTGAGGTTCTGTGTGGCAGAAAACTTGAAATAATATAGCTGAAGTATGATGGGAATTGTGTTTATTTCTTATATATAGAATTCTAGAGGAAGGCAATCTAGGCAGTTATGCCAACCCTGTGGTCATCTGGGACCTGTGGTCCTATGTGTCTGTCCTGCCACCCTGAGGGTATGGCTTTTATTCTTGTGGTTCTGTGCAATTGCTACAGGAGCATGGAGAAAGGGAGGAAGAAGAGCATATTTCCCTTTTCCTTGAGGCTTTCTGGAAGTTCCACATAACACCTTTATTTACATAGAACTTCTTATAGAGCTTATTTACTAGTACCTAGAGACAAAGAAGACTGGAAAACTGAAACTTTTAGATGACTGCAATTTTTCTAGGTAAAAATTAATGTTCTTTTATTTTAAGAGACAAGATGGTAATGTGTAATTGGAGGGAAATAAGGTGTTTCTGCCACAGAAAGATGAAATCCAGCAGGGGGGACAAGCGGGTCAGCAGTGAACCATAGCTGGTCCACAGAGAAGAACCAAACCATAAAGTGGACTGACTCAGAAAAGAAACAAAAAGAATAAAACATGTTTATTACTGCATTATTTACAATAACCGATATATGGAAGCAACCCAGGTGTGTATTGATAGGTGAATGAATAAAGAAGGTCTCTCTCTCTCTCTCTCTCACATACACACACACACACACACACACACACTGGAATATTACCCAACTACTAAAATAAAGAATAAGATCTTGCCATTTGCAACAACATAGATGAGCCTAGAAGATATTATGCTAACTGAAGTAAGTCAGACAGGGAAAGAAAATACCATATGATTTCACTTATATGTGGAATCTAAGAAAGAAAACAAATAAACAGATGAACAAAAAGCAGAAACAAACCCATAAATACAAAACAAACTGATGGCTGCCAGAAGGGAGCAGAGTGGGCAGATGAGTAAAATGGGTGAAAAGACTGGCAGTGTTTCATAGGCTTCCAGTTAGGGAATGAATAAATCATGGGGATCAAAGGTATAGGTACCATGGATTTCTTATGTCCTTCCCCCCAAATCAATGTGTTCTCTTATTTCTTATCCTAGAAAGTCTGTTTAAGTATTTTGCTCAGTGTGATAAAAGTTGATCAAATTTTCATTAAAAAGTTTGGGCTAAAACAAGAAGTTTTTCCAAATCTCACATTTTCAGAATTGGCTTAAGTGATTTCCTGGTATGAGTCAAAGTTTGATAAGAAAACTAAAGAAACAGGGCGACTGGGTGGCTCAGTGGGTTAAGCCTCTGCCTTCAGCTCAGGTCATGATCTCAGGGTCCTGGGATCGAGCCCCGCATCGGGCTCTCTGCTCGATCAGGCCCCCTGGAGGCAGGGGGCCTGCTTCCCCCTCTCTCTGCCTGCCTCTCTGCCTACTTGTGATCTCTCTGTCAATTAAATAAATAAAATCTTAAAAAAAAAAAAATTAAAGAAGCAAGTATGGCATTTCAAGTGGGAAGACATTTAATACAGTGAACTAGTGACTTAAAAATACACAGGAAGGCCTGGAGAAGCAGTGATTGTGGAAAAACACTCACTATTACTCAGTTGTATCACAAACCATGAAAGGTTTAGGAAGTTCCAGGAATCACGGGGAACACTCAAGATCTCAGCTCACCACTGCACCAGATGAATGATTACCAGGGGATCTGAAGAAGCTGCAAAGAATCGCTTCTGTTGAAGCCCATACAGTCTCCTTAATGGACAAAAATGATGGCTTCTACTTCTTTCAGACTTCATGGCCTCTGCTTAGTGCACTCTAGCCCAGAAACCTGATGGCAGGGAACTCTGGGAAAAGCATTTCCTAGACTTCCAGACACTTTGGTAAGAGGAGAGCAAGACAAAAAATAAAGGTACATGCTGGTTGCTCTCAAAAAAATAATATTCAATGCAGTCACTCCTTTGGTTATTCCGCATCCATAAGGACCCTACTACTTGTATTTAAATCTTAAACAATAATAAAAATAACATCCTTAAAAAATCTCATTGCATATTAACATAAATAACATGTTTTTAATGAAAATAACTGCACTACCTACATAAAAGTTCCGTGAAAAGAGTGGCAGTGTTTCACATTTTGCAAATGTCTCTGATACTTGCCTAATAGAGGACAGTTGCATTATCATATCTGCTTCTGCATTCTATCTTTTGTGATGTGTTGCTCTGGTTGAAGTAAATGAAGAAAATCCAGGTTTACACACATATACATAGTTGTAAAAGAGAGGAGATTTTTGAATAGCCTTTATAAATGATTAGGAATAGTTTTCTTTGATACTGTACCCAAACTCATTAAGTAGAAATTTCTTGAAGGTTAATTGTAATGTAGAATCTGAACTATGAAACTTTATCAATAAATTTTTGTTACATTAAAATCCATTGATCTGTCCATTGGTCTATTATGTAACTTAAGTGTAGCTTTTATTCATGCATAATTTTGTAATATGATACATTGAACATTTGGAAAATACTGTCATGTTGAGTTATGCAGATCTCCCAAATGTTGCTGCATTTCATTATACACCATCATGAAATTTCATTGGTACCACTACCAAATGCATCAGAAAGTGTAAATATTGCAAAGCTGGCAAGCTAATTGAAATTCACATTTGAAGCTTAAATTGTGTGGCTGGCAATTAAATACTGTCGGTTGTTGTCTTTAAGTGACGGGATTACTTTGTCCATTTTTAAAAAAGATTTTATTAATTTGAGAGAGAATGAGAGAGAGATCATGAGCTGGGGATGTGGGGAGAAACAGAGAGAGGGGGAGAAGCTGACTCCTATCAGCAGGGAGCCCAAGGTGGGGCTCGATCCCAGAACTTAGCATCATGATCTGAGCCAAAGGCAGATGCTTGCTCAACCAACTGAGCCATCCAGGCGCCCCAATAGTTTTTGTATTCTTAATTTCAATCAAATAAATAACTTACTGGACAAAATCATGTTTTGCTGATTAAAAATGTCCGTTAAGTGATTGAATGACTAATATTATCCCTTTCCTACTAATCCATTTCCTTAGACAATATAATTTATGAAGCAGTGGACAGAAGATGACACTCTGAGTTCCATTTGATGAAAAAATAATGGGATCAGAAAAAATAAAAGTTGTTAAATTAATATACTGTTTAAAATTATATTTTAATGTCTATCAGATTTTCTTCATTGATTTTTGGCTTCTTATATTTTAAAAAATGTATTTCAATCATTCACTGCAATTGTTAAACGTCATTACCTAGTGAGATAGACTTCTGTGCAGTGAGTATATCTTACATATAGTAGGAATTTGTTTTTTTTTTTCTAAATAGTCACCTGTGTTTGTCTTTTACTAGCCACAGGGCAGGATTTTCTGGGGTGCCCTTGATGACCCCTTTCAGCAAATTTGTTAGCGCACCTTTTCCTCTCTCTGGAAACTTCATTGGTCATTCATTTTTTGAAGTTGCTAACTTCCTTCTGACCCTTCAGTTTCTCCTCAAGTGTGTTTGCAGAGCATACTAAAATCTCTCTTGTTCTCTTCTGCCTGTAGAAAATGAGTCTACAGACCTTTATTTATTTTTCAATATTAACTAAAAATCAATATGGGAGATATTAAAAATTAAAAAGTCAGTTCAATCATCCCATCTTCCATCTGTGTTATTTGAACAGAGCTGTTTCCATTACATATATTCTGTTGCCTCATCAGGGATGTCTCACTTTTTCCCCTGCAATAAGCCTGGTTGGTTTTCACTTCCTTCCCCCTTCCTTTTAGGTTTTTTGGGCACAGGTCTTGCATATTTTTTTAAAATAACACATTTAATTATCTTCCATTTTCTTTCATCTGCTATGGACAATATCTACTATTGTGTCCCCTTCCTCTCCCACCTCTCTAAAATTCCTATGTTGAAGCCCAAACTCCTAGCAGGATGGTATTTAGAGATGGGGCATTTGGGAGGTAATGCATTTAGATGAGGTCCTAAGGGTGGGGCCCCATGATTGGATTAGTATCCTTATGAGAAGAGACACCAGAGAGCTTTCCCTCTCTCTGTCGTGCTCTCTCTTTTCATCCCAAAGTGAAAACACAGAGAGAAAGTGGCTGACAGGTGGCAAATCCAGGAAGAGAATTCCAACCCAAATCTGCCCACATGGGCACCCTGATCTCAGATTTCCAGCCTCCAGAACTGTGAGAAGATAAATTTCTGTTAGGGCAGCCAGGCTATGATATTTTGTTGCAGCAGCCTGAGCGGACTAAAGCACCACCTCCCTAGAAACATTTCTATCCTGTACCAATTCAGCTGCCTACTTCTTCCACATCCGCACTTGATGGAACTGTTGAGCAAATTGAGATTTCCAAATGACTGGTGACCCAATCTGGTCCTACTTATTTTAGCACTATCTAGCAGCCTTTGTAGTTAAAATAGGAGAAGTTCGGGCAATTCTGATCCTTTTCTGGTTATTGCAAACTTTTTTGTCTCCATTTCCTCCCTTATTCACACAGAGGGGAACTGCTGCTTCCACTTTCCTGGGGAAACTGCAAAGAAGCATATGGGAATGGAGATTTTGGATTCGTGTCCTTAAATTCTGACACTTGCTTATTATGAGTTGTTGAGCAAACTATCTTTTCAGAGGCACTGTTTTTGCATCTGCAGACTGGGAAAATATCAGTGTCACAGGAAGTTCTGACTATTTGATGAATTCTAATCACCCTGTTTGAGACTAAAATATAATCAATAAATATTGATTATTATATTTGTTCATTTCAAAAATTTGAAACCACTTTACTAGAATTCTCTCAGCTTCTTGCCACTGCATCTTTAAAATCATATTTTTTGTTCATTTCGTCCTTCCATTAGAGTGTAATAATTCCTTCTGCAGACCCATCCATTCCTCAGCTGTGTTACGCTTTCATGAAGTCCTTGTCCAATCATTTATACTATCTCCTCTAACTTCATATTCTTCCTCCGTGGAAGA
Organism: Taxidea taxus jeffersonii; assembly: GCA_003697995.1. Lineage (NCBI taxonomy): Eukaryota > Metazoa > Chordata > Mammalia > Carnivora > Mustelidae > Taxidea > Taxidea taxus. Next base: position 4,845 of record RCUC01143244.1, on the reverse strand, counting down.
ATATGGGTCCTTCCCATTAACCTTTAGATCTAGACAGGTTTCTCCCATATTTTAAGGTAAAGCTCTCCCCTTCCCTCTCTCCTTATTGCTCTTTCTTCAAACCAGGTACCTTCTGCATCCGGCCAATGGCTCACCACTCAAGATTCAGCTTAAGTGTCACTTCTTCCAGAGATGCTTCCTTCATTCCTGCATTCTGGCTTAAATGCCTTGTTTTTTTGTTGTTGTTGTTGTTTTTTTTAATGTCATCTCTTAGCAAACTGCTCCTCTCTGTCAAAGCATATATCACACTGGAATTGCCTCATTGCTTGTCAGTGTCTCCAAAATCCTGCAAGCTCTCGTGGGGCAAGAAACCTGCATTTATCTTCTTTATTATCCTATCTTCAATACCGTGCACAGTGCTTGGGATATAGTGGGTATTCAATAACCGTTTATTAACTGAATAAAGAGAAACAGATATAAAACTTATGGAAAAATGGAGAAGCTGAGAATGTTAGAGATATTTCAAAACCATTGTCTCAACTACTCACTGACTTATATATTATCCTGAAGCTCCGTTACTGTTTGTAAGATATATTTAGAAAGTTAATGAAGTAGAGATTTGATGCTACGGAGGCCTAATGTTAATCCTTATGTAAAATATAATTTAAGAGTAATTAAACGGTCAGTGTACTTTTGAATTTGCTGAATTTTCCCTTTTTTGTGGGGGGGTCTGCAGTCAGACTTAATTAATCTCAAGGGTAATAATGGTAAAAGGCCAGAAATTTGTGTAAAGGCTTTCCTTTTCTTTTTCTAGTCACAATAATAGTCTTGAAATCCCCATATTCTGAATGGAACCAACTTTACTTAAAAGGGAACTTGGGATGTTCTGAACATGACACAGGTTATATTTATGGTGTTGTAAATCTTAGATCATTGAACTACACAATAGTCTCCTAGATGAGATGCCAGACCCTCCTACTTTTTTGTTTTATCACGGAAATGCAAGGGGCTACTGACTGGAAGGATTCTGGGGAGCACAGTGTACTGGTTTGGCTCATAAGAGTTTATGAAAGCTCTGCTCTCAGAGTTAAATTATATTGCCTGACTCCTAGGACACAGAGAATGTCCTATAGCCAATAAAATATTTTAACATTCTTTCAGTCATGGTGTCTGCTTCCCTTCTGAAATTATGCCGGTCACAAAGGGCCGTGATGACTACAATAAAGAAAAAGTGGTGGGTTTGATAGGAATGTGTAGCCATAAACACATAGCTCTCTTTGCTTTTATTCTGGGCCTAGACCTTAATTATGAAGACTTTTCCATCACTTAATCTTTAACAACCTTGAAGTCAAGGAAAACCCTTCTTCCCAGGAAATAGTATCAAAGTAGACATTAGAAAGAAAACATAGAAATGTCATATAGTTTGATCCGTACCAATAAAATGCCTTCTTGCTCAAGAGGGTAATTTACAATTCGGAGATCTACATCTCATTTCAATCTCTACTCCTACCAGATCTCTGATAACACCACCATCCATTCTCCGGGGCCACATGCCCTTTCTCCCTCTCCTCTGGAGAATAACTGAAGGATAGGAGAGATGTAATGCCCTTTATTGTGCTGCCTGTGAAAGTTGCAGAGGAAAAACAAGCAAAACAAACAAACAAAACAATGAAAAGTCTGGGCTAATGACCGTTGTTTAGGACATTTCCTCACAGTTCTCTAGCCAGACTTAAAAATAAAATCAGGGGAAGATTACTATTTCTTGTCCTATTTATCACAATATATGAAACAAGGACATATTAAAGTACTTCTCTAACATTTTTTCTAAACTGAACATTTTTGTGGATCAATACAAGTGTTGACCAAGTTTCTTAATTTGCAACCTATGGACTTGGATGTGAATGCACACCTTGCTGGTAACACTGGTTTTGTATATTTACACAAGTGCATTTTTCTTAGGTGAGTTTGTCAGATTGCACAGGGAATTCAAGATCTGGAAGGGATTAAGTATTGCATATCTCTGTAAATAGAAATATATAGACATAGCTATAGATAAAAATACAGATGTAGACTCTATCAACTATATTTATAATACATATATAATACATAACCAAATAGATGCATGTATATATGTGTAAATGCAAATAAATACATATATATGTTTATAATATTTGCACATATGCATATGATACTTATCAATTTAAAATTGTTGATATTTAGAAATGATCAAGGGTTGTTTTTTTTTTTTAAGATTTTATTTATTTATTTGTTAGAGAGAGAGAGAGTGAGCACAGGCAGACAGAGAGGCAGGCAGAGGCAGAGGGAGAAGCAGGCTCCCTGCTGAGCAAGGAGCCCGATGAGGGACTCGATCCCAGGACACTGGGATCATGACCTGAGCCGAAGGCAGCCGCTTAACCAACTGAGCCACCCAGGCATCCCGAAATGATCAAGGGTTTTACAACAAAAAGGGGATGCTGAATATATTGAACATTTTTTTGTAAGGAAGCATAGATCATAAAGAGGTTACTAGGATGACAAATCACTTGGGGAAAGAAAAAGATATACAGAGATGGTTTGCAGCCAAGTCAAAGCACATGAAAGAATGGGTAAAATCAAGACCCTTTGTATAATTTCATCTTTCTTTTCATTTTCTTGATTTCATTTTCTTAATTTTCCTTCTTTGCTTTTACCAAAATGACTACCAACAAATGGCTATGTCTGGGGCATCTGGGTAGTTCAGTTGGTTAAGCGGCTGCTTTTGGGTAGTTCAGTTGGTTAAGCGGCTGCTTTTGGCTCAGGTCATGAGCCCAACGTCCTGGGATCAAGTCCTGTATTGGGCTCCCTGCTCTCTGGGGAGTCTGCTTCTCCCTCTCCCTCTACTGTTTCCCCTGCTTGTGCTCTCTCACTCATTCTCTCTCTCTCTCTCTCAAATAAATAAACAATAAATAAATAAATAAATAAAATCTTTTTAAAATAAAAAATAAAGGTAAATAAAAAACGGCCATGTCAATATTAACAATGGATGCAGCAGACATAATTAATTTCATTAATGTCCTCTCATCACTCGTCATGGGCACGTATATTACTTTAGAATTAAGTCAGGTCTAAAACAGCTGAAATGTAATATGATTTCTATGTATGAAATGTATGTATGTATGTATGTACGTATGAAATGTAATATGATTTAATGCTTTACACCCTTCACAGGTACACAGACTTAAACTATATTCCTGTTAGAAGGGCCAAGAAAATCGAACATTTTTATCACACGTACTTTCCTGATGAGTTCCACAAGCACAGTTTTGAGGACCTAAAATCTGACATTGGACTTCTCCAACTCTTTTATGGGTGCCTCAAGCTCCTTTGGACCATGGTTTGCATTTAGTTGGACAAAGTTAGTGTGGAACAATGCAGAGAAGATATACTTTAAAGGGGTCTCTGAGCACAGTTTTGTTCACAGTCAGTGACGCACTTTAGCCAGCAAGTGTTTAATTTCTAACTTAATAAAATTACCAAAATGTAGATCTTAAAACAGAGAGGTGTTTAAGAAATGTCTCTTTGGGGAGTGATTGCTATCAACCGCACATAAAGCACAATTGGAGATTGCACGAGTACTTACTGTAAAAGAGCATCTGCTCCTGCACCTATTAATCCTCTTGCTTATAAAGACGATCCAGCCCTGAGTGCACACAGGGAGGGGAGGCAGGCAGAGTGCATGGCTGGCAGCCTCAGGTGGGGAAAGGACTGGGGGCCGAGGGCATCTCTGAAAGCTACTTTGAGGCACTAATGTCCAGCGTCTGTTGGCTAATATTGTTTTATCACTCTGCCAGGCCATATCCAGTTTATTCAATCTAATATAGATAATGAACATGAAATCTTCAGGGTAGCTAAGGACATTTCCTAATGAATATAAGAACCTTAGAAAGGGAAATGATTATAATGGATGCAACAGTGTTCTGAATCACTAAACCGAGTAAATTGGACATGACATAATAGCTTCTTGTTTTTTGCCAGAGACTCACTCTGGCTCCTTAGAGAGGAATTCAATCATTGCTGTTTCGGTCAACTCTTTATCAGCTGTTTGAATTATTTGATGAATAGCTCCAGTGAATATCCTAGGGCCTGGAACTTTTATGAATAGCTTAGGATACTTGTGTGTGTAATAGAAGAATTTAGAATGTTTTGGCTAAGCATATTTTCCTTGCCAATTCTTGTATCCAGAGTTAAGTGTAATGAAATCACGTACCCAACTGGATCTTTTGAGAGTTGCCTTCATTTCCACTTTCATATTTCAGTAGAACAATACCAATGAAAGTACTTTGGGGATAAAGCATATCACAAGTTTCTACTCAGATTAACCTCTTTTGGGGGAGTCTAGGTGGCTCAGTTTGTTGAACATCCAACTCTTGATTTTGGCTCAGGTTGTGATATCAGGATCATGAGATCAAGTCCCAGGTCAGGCTCTGTGCTCAGCTTGGAGTCTGCTTGTCCCTCTTCCTCCCCCTCTCTTCCTTCTCCCTTCCCAGCTCTTGCTGGTGAATGCATGCTCTCTCTTTCTAAAATAAATAAAATAAATACAGTCATTTAAAAAATAAGATTAATGCCTTTTTTTTAAAAGCACTTTCTATGTCCAGTGTGGGGCTTGAACTCACAACCCCAAGATCAAGAGTCGCATGCTCTACCAACTGAATCAGCCAGGCCACCTGATTAATCCCCTTTATAGAGTAGATGATGCTGTTTAAAAATTGACGTATGATCTTCTAGAGTTTAAATTATTTTCTCATTTAAATAATAATAGCAATAATAATAATTAGTTCTCATAAAGTGTTTATTTTCAGCTGAAGTTCTAAATTCTCTACAAAAGAT